>VZTH01013230.1:43804-70301 GCA_013397815.1 Aleadryas rufinucha | reverse complement strand
AATTTAGATGGATCCTTGCAGTTGGAAATCATTGTGTAGGCAAATTAGAAAAAAATCATCTGAAAGTGCAGACTAATAAAATGTGTGAATTGGTGTTGATTACTGTTTTAATTTATGACAAATGCAATATGTAAATCAGGGGGATTTGTCAGTGTAAAAAGTAAATAAATAATGTAATTGCCTGGTTCAGGTACACAGAACTGTTTATCCAAGTGTCTCCTCTGGCATCCTGAGTAATTATGCTTATTTGGAAGTGTAGATAACCAACTTATGCCTCTGGCCCAGCAAGAGGGGACGAGCTCAATTCATGAGCAGGGAGTTTTGTCCCCAAACAGTTTATAGCTATTTGTTACTGAATTTTTGTAGACTAAGTTTAATCCTAAAATGCCAAGCTGGAAGATAAAAATGCAATGTTTCTCAAAGACCTCTTTCAGTAGATTAATGGTAATCATTCCTCTTTTATTTTCTCCTATTTTGTTGTGGCTTCTAAAACGTTTTTCTCACTGTGAATTTAAAGCCTATCACACATAATCAATAGACTGGGGCTAAGACATCAATTTTCAGTAGGCTCTAATATTAGCAATAATAGAGGTAATTTCCCAGTCCTGGTTATCCTGTTTGGGAAGGTGAAGCAGGAAGCATATTTTAAACCTCTGCCACGTGAGGGCACCATTGAAATGGATATCTTTGAACATGCTGGATGAAAGCAAAATTAAAGATCTACAGCTTTTTTCTTTAACCAAAACCAAGACACTGAGTGCCAAGAAAAAAGGTAATAAAGCACTGGCATAGGTTTGAAACAACACAGCTAAAATTATGGTGTGTGGGTGTTAAGTAGGTAAAATTATACTGGTTTTGAGAAGGTATTTTACTTATTTCCTGTGTATCATCATCTATACACATTTTTTTTTCACATAGATTGATTTTGTGATTGAATTCATAGGAGCTGAAGAGCAGAGACACGTTCTGTGTAACTTGATGTGTATTACATTAGACAAATGTCATAACTAACTCTGTAACCATAGGTGAATTGCATGAATTTCCAGTTAAATTGTTGAGGCCTCTGTTAAAATGTGAGTAAAGAAAGCTCTATCTTACTGTGAAATGTAGCCTAGCATGTTTAAAGCTTTATCTTAGAGTCTCTGGGACAGAAATGTGAGTTGTTCTTGTGCTGGTAGAGAGCTTGCAATTAATTCAACAGAAACATAAAGTTGACAGTATTATTTCTGTCATTTTTTTGACTGGTGAATCCTAATAGACCAGTCTGGTTTTCCCATTAACATGTCCAGTGAGTGTCTGAAGAGTTCCATGTATTGCCATGAACATTTGCTTTTGGAATACAAATTAATCCAGCTCAGAGCTGAATTAATTAGTAAAGAGGCTTCCTAAAGTCAAATGGGTTGGTGCTGGAAAAATCTGGTTTTTCTTTCCTTGTTTTTTTTCTTTTTTAAACAGAAATATTCAGCTGGGTCCAAAGTTCTTCTTTATACAATTTCTGAGGTCTTTTCTCTCTTATGAGTTTTTATAATGACTGCTTTAATAGTGAGGGATGATTGTTTAATCTGTTTATTTCTGGAAGATTGTCAGGCAGAATGCAGAGCTATTCTTGATATTTCTTGTCCTAAGAGAACCAGGGAATGTGTCCAAGTGCTGTGACTATACAGTTCTGTCTGTAGTGTTAGCAGTTAATATAAAATTTGAGGGTTTGGTTTTACATTTGTTATTTTAGGATGGACGATTGAAGCCTGGGGATCAGCTTGTGTCCATCAACAAAGAGTCCATGATTGGAGTCTCCTATGAAGAGGCAAAAAGTATAATCAACAGAACAAAGATGAGGTATCAGTTACTGTCAAACAGCCAACCCTCCAAAATGGTTTAAGAGGTGATATTTATGATCAGATTAATGTGAAATGTGGTTTTTTTGCGCTTAGAGGAAATGTGAGGGATACTAATTTTTTTAAATATTCAGTTGTAATATTACTTCATAGAAGAGACTCAGATGCACCTTTTAGGCCTGCAAAATTATGGTAATGTAATATTAAAAAAAAAAAAATTACGGTATTTGTCTTTGTAATGATAGGTAACAGGACATCCTTTTAGAAAAATAACTAAATAAATGCACACACAGTGTTTGGAAACATGTAATTTTTGCAGAAGTACAATCTTAGGAATAATATAAATATACAATATGTTGAAACTTCTAAAATTTTAATTCTAGGTTTGAAAATTTTTGTGAGATAGCTTTTATTAGGCAGAAAAACATCCCCAGTCATCCAGAGAATCAGCAGCATCCTTTCAGCCTCTTAACATCCTCTGCAGCAGATGGAGAGCAACAGGCTGCAGCACTTGGTCCTCTTCCCTCTCCTAATGGGAAGCTGGCTTCAACATTCCCTCCAGATGCTGTGAGTGTCCTTATTACTCCTCTTAGAATAAACTGAGCAAATGGTTGTTTTTTCCTAATTGTAATTGAGTTTCCATTTTAGTAAGAAAATGATTGTCTATTTTCCTGCACAATATTGTCTTTGGAATATCAAAACTTTTGGAAAAACCATGTTGTATAACAGGAGATTAAACCACACTGATGAGAGGAATTAGTTGACTTGGGGTAAGAAAACAAATAAGCGTTAACTGTGTTCTTAGATACCAAGTTCTGCTTTACTGTTTCTCTTTGGAATTCTTTTTGGAATTAGATATAAATAGTTATGTATTTCAGAGATAAAACACTCCTTTTTTACTACATATGTTTGAGTACAGTACAGTCTCGCTCTGCGATGATGAGATTTTTGCTTTAAAAAAAGTCCTAGAAGGATGTGGGGTTTTCCCCCTTTCTTTTGGGTAAGCAGTAATTGTTTTAATTCATACAGCTCACCATTAGTGTAAAGAAATAATGTTGACCACAAGAAAGAATATTTTAAAACTGTTTTTTCAATTTTTGAAAGAACATTTTCAGTTTGTCGTATTTTTAAAGCTAAATAAAGTATTGCCTTAGAAGAAGGAAGAATAAAATGTTCTCAAACACAAAGTCAAAACAGGTGATTCTCAAATCTTCTTATATTTGTACTTAAAATTCTTGCCCATTTTTCTTTCCTATTAGGGATATAAACATTGAAATGGGTTGCCTAGAGAGACTGTGCTATCTTAATCTGTGAAGATTTTCAAAACCCAAGGTTTTAATAAGGCCCTGATCTGATTTTTTTCCAACGCTATGCCTTCTCACCACCACCCCTTCCATGCCTTTCTTTTTCTCCTGGGGTTGTTTTTATCTCTCCAGCCCTTTTTCTTCCCCCGGTCTTCCTTCCTGACCCTTTTTTCATTAATGTGTGTTTCTGGTTTGGCTTGTGATCTGCTTTAGAAATGGTATTTCGTGACTTTTCATTTCCTCTTGCAGATGGAAACTGGAGTCAAGATGGGAGAGCAATCTCCAATTAATGCTCTAGACAGCAGTCCTGCTGATGTGTCTGCCACGGGTAAGTGCTGATTTAATTCCCTGCCACCCTTTTCCTTGTTCCTTCAGTAACAGTCAAACAGAACACAGTGCATAGTGAGACTCAATAATCTTCCAAAAAAAGGGAATATTGCAATGTTTTTATACTCCTAAATAAAGGACTGGGATCAATGGATTTTTAGTAGCTTCTGTCAAATATAACTTACATTGTCTCTAACAAACAGCTGAAGCCAAACAAAAATGAGTGATCACAACATTTGCTATACAGCAGTAATGATAATAGACTCAGTAGAAACCAGATAATGAAGACTCACATATAGATCAAGATTAGGTTGCCATAGAAACTGTGCTTTCTTGATTTGATGAAATCCTGGGGATGTATGCTGCTTGCATGGTTTTTTTTTTTCTCTAAATCAGGGCAGCATATTGAAAGGATAGAAATAACATGCAGCTCTCTTAACAGCTTTTCAGTTAATAACAAATACAATATATAGTGTATATTTGTGTTTTAGGGTCATGACATTCAAGCAAGGACAAGACTCACTGATCACATCTCTAAATATCTATTTTGAAAACAATGTTTAAGGAAAAACAGAGTTTGTGAAATTTGGTCAGATCCAAATCTGAGCTGAACAATTCTAATTCCTGTGGGAAACAAAAGTGTTGTATTTAGAAACAGTGAACATACAAGAGTGACACAATAATGGGAATCCCCACTGACACAGTGATAGAACTGACTCTGTTCAGTATTTCTCTGTGCAGACCTGAACTTTGTTCTTTTTCTTCAAGCAGCAGCAATTAAGCATAAGCTGAGCTTCTCCATATCTAATGTACTGAGAAGAGGAAGAACAAATACACAGGATCTGATTCATTCCAGATGTCTCTCCACTGATGTTACTTCAATTGTACCTGCATTTATTATAGCCCATATTAGATACTCAGATTTAAAATGAAACAGTTCCCATATTGCAAGTCTGACCAGTTGGTTTCCTTCCTTGAAGGGTGAGCTGAGCAAATATGGGCTTTTGAAACTGGAACAGTTTTAGTATTGAATACACCTCAAGATTAATGATCACACAGTTTTTACATATTGACCATGAAAAACACTACAACTAAATCAAAGGAACAAGACAAAAGTCTTATTTTTTAATATATTCAGAATACAAGACTCTTGCTTAATATAATTCAGTACACAGGAGCTTCATTGTTTGAAGACCAGGAAGGCCACAGTCTCTTAACACATCTGAATAACGTAGGTAGTAGAGCAGAAAGCACAAATACTTGCAGCTCCAGTTTGTACTGCTTCTTGTCATGTTTAATTTTCTTCTTATTTAACAGCACATCCTTTGTCAAGCCTTCCACTTCTTTCATGCTGCCCTTTTTCAAGGATAAACTTTCAAAGATAACCTTGAAAAATTAAAGTATCTTTTAGATGAGATACTCTCTTCTTTTGACACCTTATGAAAAAATCAGCATAGTTTTGGGAAGTTTTTGCACAGACTCAAACACGAGGCTTTTTCATTCTGAGCTGAAGGGAAATTGTGCCAATTCCACCGAGGTTCTAGCCCACTGTCTTCAGAATTTAATATAGCATGTGAGAGGTGTTAGTGTCAGAAATTTTCAAGATGTTTTGGTTTATGCTTTTGGCATGTAAAGAGAATGTAAATTACTTTGACTTGGAAACAGATACTCTGTGAAACGAAAAAAATTTTTTAAAAAAAGAATTCTCTGCGATTCCTTCTGTTCCTTTAGAGAGAATCTCAAACTGCAAGATCCTTTTACTTGTCAAAAGCTGGTTTTGGTTTCAGTACCTTTTTAATTCATTAATGAAATGATGAGTTAAGATCTACGTTATGTTTATAAATAATGAATGCAAACAATGAAATTTTTAAATTTGCATACATCTAAAATGCAAAGAGATAGTTGGAAAAACCCATGCAAGCTTGTGTTTCTGACTATGAGGGTAAAAGGGGCTGATGGATGATGGCCTAATGGACAGGAGTTCTTGGAAAAGAGTTCCTTCCCAGGAAAAAATACTGAGGAGCCTGGGGAGTTCAGCCTGAGCTGCCTCCACACAGCCCATGGTTGGGAATAGGTCATTCCCTCTCTTTCCCCAGTGTTTTCTAGATCACTCCATGTGCTTTTGGGAGCTGTCAGTTGTGCTGAGGGTGTGTCTTGGAGGTCTCTCTTGGAATTCACAAGTGTGTTTCCCCTTCTGCTTCCTGAATGTCTGGGTATCTCTGAGAGGAGAGAAAATACCAGAAGGAGAAGCCATATGCTTGATGGATCACTCAAAGTTATTCCTGGTTATTTTCTGTTAATTTGCTACTTGTCACTTTTTTATGCAAAAAAAAATAGTGGAAGTGGTTGATACCCATAATTTTTGTTGATTACAATTAATGTCCTATAAAAAATAAGTCAGTCTAAGGATTAACATGTATTTTTGTCAAGTGGGTATTTAGCTGACATCCACTTGATGAGCAGAGCTTCAGAACAAATTTTTCAAAGCAATAGTTACAACTACATCATTATTACTTTATTTTTTTTATTTCTTAGGTATTGCTCCCAGCCAGAATGATGATTATGAGCCCCAAGGAAAGAACTCGAGTATTCATCTCAAAACAGAAAAGCTGGAGAGGGTAAATACTTAAAATCTTCTGAGTTTTGCTTCCTCCCTCTTCATGATGCAGGTAAAACCTCTGGACAGTATTTCTAGGCTGACAAACTTTAAGGTATAAATGGCACACAGAATTTTCTGTTTGGGTAGTTCTTTCATGTTGCAGGCCAGTATTTCAGTTTATATATTGGGCAAATTACTGGTTTTGTTAATCTAATTACTGATTAACTCTTCTGGGAATCAGAACATCCCTCAGGGTTTTTAAAGCAGTTATTAAGGACAAAGGGGTTTGCTTATTACGCTCATCTGTATTCAAGGTTAAATAATATCCGAACATCTCTCAATTAGAAGGAAAAGTCACAGAGTGGCTGTGGAATAAAAGTGTTGTCAGTGAGAGTGTACCAGGATACAAAGGCTCTTTGAAGTGTAGCTCTTTAATTACTCCCCCATGTCCCTGCAGTCATTATCCTTAGTCCTTTCTTTTTTCACTCCAAAATAAGTTTTTTCCTTCCAGGCACTGAATTATCTTGGGCTTCAGCTCACAGATGAACAGCAGCAAGCCCTAAGGCAGCAACTTCATAAAGATTCTAAAGGAACAGTGTCTTTTGGAGGTAATAATTTGTTAATTACCATAGAAAATAATGAAAAGTAGGAATACAGAAATGGTAGATAATAACCATTAATATATTTTTTGTCACTATTGGGTTGCTGCTGCAAATAAAATGATAGTTTGAGGCAAGAACCTTATTTTACTGTATGAAAATAAACTTGAAATTCTGACACTAAATAATGGGAATGCAAATCACAAATTTATCTAATTAAGAGCAGCCTTGGAAAGGTTTTATTTTGTGCTCACAAAGTCCTGGTTTCTTTGTTTTGACAATAGGGAACTGTAATTTTTCCAAAAATTGCTTGGGAGAGTTTTGATGGTTAGAGAGGCTTCTTGAAGCAAGTAAACTGCTGGATCACTTAACTTTAGTATGTGGGAAGCAAGAACATTTCAAGTATTGCACACAGAAACAGATTTGCAGGGAGACCATCATAATTCTTTGAGCTAAACCTAATTCTGATGGGAATGAGTTGCTTCTGTTGGTTGTGACAATTTTGGTTGATGACACTGACAATTTAAAAATATTTTTCAGAAACTGTGAGACATGGTGGTTCTTATGCTAAAACTGATGGAAATTTCACTTTTCCTAAAGTCTATGAAAAACACCAGTGTGTGAAAAACAGTATTTTGTACTTAAACATCCAAAAAGATCCTCAGCAAGACAGATACTGGATCTTCTATCAGATTTTATGTGGAGTAAACTGATCTTTATATTTCCACCTTTCTGTAATAGTGTAGCAGAGTTTTTTAATTAAAAATGTATGGGTAATCCAAGTCATGTTGATTGTCAATGAGGGAGTGTTTGTATTTAAAACGTTCAGCTTGGTCAACATCAATTCTACCTACATCAAGCCTCTATCAGGGCCTGAAAAGGAAACCATGAGCTCTGAGCTAGCAGGAAGTTTTTCCTTTTCCCTGTCTCCTCTGGTAAGGTCAACTTTTTGGGAGGAGCAGGTGCGTATACCTGGTGTGCAGATTTGTTTCATTTTTCACAGACACCTGCCAAATGCAGAACATCTCAGGTACCTGGAGGGTGAACTTCACACCACCTTTATTTTCTTTTCTCCTTCACAATTTGATTTGAGGACATTTCATCCCACGATGTGCTTTGGGCATTTTTATTCTTACCATCTTTACCAGAACTTTCTCTCTGGAGATCTCTCTCTGATTTTCATATTTTCCTTTAGAAAGCTTGAAGGGCAGACAGTGCATTTCTCAGAGTGGCTGTTCTTGGTGATACTGGCAGTTGTGTTGCATCAGTGATCTGTTACTGAACTGAACTTCTGGGCTACAACAACAAAATCTGAACTGTTTTTTTCCTAGATTTCGTTGAAGTTTCAAGGAATCTGTTGTCCATGCAATCAAATGCAACTGATGATGGCCACAAATCTGACACCTTTGGGGTCAGTGAAGTTGCCAGCTTACAGGACTCACAGGTAAAATATGTGCCTGGTCAGTGTTTTAACTAAGCTGAGAGGAGATTATTGGAGAGTTTATTGTATGTAAAATAACTCCAGATCTTGGGCAGATGTTGAAAACAGCCCCATAGCATGGGGTTCTTTAGGATAACCTAGTTTCTGTGAAGCTTTTTTAAGCAGCCTAATTTATAGAAAGCAATTAATGTAATTAAATTGTGGTTTGTTGTAAGTCTGGACAACACTGGTTTACTGAGGTCTCTTAATAAAATTCGGATTGTTACAACCTGTGTGAGTGAGAAACAACTGCTGGGCACAATGATTTGAAATACTGCTACAGTGAAAACCATTTTATTCTGGAGGTGACTTTAAAAAAGAGCATTTTTAGTATATGAACACTAAAATAAAATGCCTGTTATTTAAAATATTAAAATAGTGATGTATTCTTGATACTTTTAAAAACACTTTCTTAATCCATTTTAAAAGGAAAAGTAATTGTTCCTTTGGAAGATAAGTTGGTTAAAATTTTCTTAAACGTTTTTAGCATTTTCAGATCTATAAATCATCTTAAAATTAAGATTTTCTTCTCATTTTATTAACAAGAACTTTTAATATAAGATGTTAAAGATTATGAAAGACACAGTTAGCAATACATTCTAACCTTATGTATTTATATACACACAGTTTGTAACCTGGGATTCCTTGGAGGATGATGTGGAAAGACTTAGGAAAGAAAGAAATGAAGCTTTAAAAGAAATGAGTAAATTAAAGGTAACACTTAATTTTTATTTTCTTTAAATTATTCAAGAGACTAAATTTTTTTGAGGTTGTATAAAAATTTACTGGTTTTTTGAATTTCTTGTGCAGTTTTTCATAGATAAATAAAATGGCAGTGCAGACAGTCCTAATCATGTTTGAAGGATCGCTTACAGTTTATTTGTGGAGACATTGAATTTTAGCTGTTATACTGAACACTAACACATTTTTTAATCTGATCCACAGAGAAATGAGACTAAGCAGACATTTCACAGAAGTGAATTTGGAGAAATGACTGATTTGCATGGCAATTTTATTTTAAAATGTGTGATGCTAGTAACTGCAGAGTCTGAGCTTGTGCTGATACTTCTGAAAGGAATCAGAACTGGAGGATAAATTAATCTGTGTGCAAAATTAATACATATTTTTCCAGACATTACAAACTTCCCAGAACCTAAAGCAATAAATATTCTTATTGTTTCTTAATACCCCAGGTTGCTACCACATTCCCATAGTTCTGAATTTGTTTTTTAACAAACCAAAAGATGAAAATTCTGTGTTCAGCATACATAACTCTGATTCTTGGACAGGAATATTGAGTTTGGGATAAAGACAATTTAAAAAATTCCCTCTTGGTCCAAAAAAATTCTTGCTGTAAATGACAGAAGCATTGGGTTGAAATGGCCAGAGATCTGTTCTCTATCCTGTGCACAAGGATTCTTCTTCTGAGAGCTTTGTACTGAAATGAAAGAACCCTGTTTACATTGAACACAGTGAATACTGACCCAAAGTCCCTAAATTGCTGATGTGGAAAACTGACAGTGACCAATCTATAATTATTTGCCTTATTTCTTACACTCTTTTGCACATATCCCAGAAATGTTCAGTAAATAATCCTAAAATACTCAAGAAACTTAAACAGCATCAACGACCTCACAGAAAAGTTAGCTTTTAGAGATGCTTTTATCACAGGTTTTGTAAAAGCTGTTGATAGAAGTTAAGTATTGCTACCTGTAGTTTTGAAAGAGCTGATTGTTTTAGGACCAAAACTCTTTCTCTTTGTCTTATTTATTATTATTTTTTTTTTTTACACAGGAGGAATTGTCTGGATCTGTGAACGTACAGAAACAGTTAACAGAGCAGCTCCTAGTAGTCAAGCAAGTATGTTGAAGTTTCTAAAAATTGTAATTATTTAAAAAATTTTAATTGGGGTTTTTTTTGTGGAAGAGAGAAAGGAGCATTTCTTTTTGTCTTGCTCATACAGACTGTACTTTCACACTGATTTCAGCACGAAGTGGTTCTTGTGCTACTACAGAGCTTTTAATCAAAAGTGGAGAATTGATCCTTCAGTTTTTAGAGCAGTAATGTATTTCTCTACTATTGAATTGAGACAGGAACCCTAAGACCAGCTGGATCAATGAAGTGGGATAATGATGTAGTAGAACCTTTCTGGTCTTAAGTGTTCTTGAAGGGATTTTGCTGTTCTTAGGCAACAGTGTGCCTAATTTACAGTCCTGACATTAACTATTTTATATGTCAGCCAGTCTTAAGTGTGAAAAAATTACCAGGAAAAAAAGGTTGTAGTCATGGTTTTGTGAGGAAAGTCTTGTTTCTGTCTCCAAATCTATCTATAATTATGAGCCAGTAAATCAGACTATTTGGCCTCCTTGTGTCTCTTAAAGGAAATTCCCAATTAAATGTAAGTGTCATGTCGTTTATAGCCTGGATTCAAAACCAAGTAACTTTGTTCCCTCTTTCTCCTCAACACCCTGTCAGCTTTTTCCTTCTAATGAGCTGGCTGCCTTCCTTCCCTCCTGCACTGCTGCACCTATTCTTTGCAGGTTTCTTGTGTCAGATGTCATGTCAAAATGCAAGATAAAATTTAAAAATCCCATGTATTAAGATTAGTTTTTTATTTTTGCTCGTGAGATTAGTTGAGCCACCCTCATTATCACCTTTTATTCCTTGAATATAAGAGAGCTGCTTGGAAGCTTTTTCCATTAGTATTGTGTTGTTTCATTCTGTACACTGTGGGAAATAAATTGGGTTATCTTCTGGATAAAATTTCCAGAAAAAAACTGGAAGATTGTTCCAGTAATGCACTTGAAGTTCCCATTCTCTAATGGGTTCACTGTGTTGTTCTGGACCAGAACACTTGTTCAGTGTATTAGTCCAGACTAAAACTGTTACAAAGTACAATCCCCAGTACAAACCTGCTTTTCCTGGGAAGGCAGCCTTGGACAGGGCTGGTTTAAGATGTTTTAAGTGGCAGCAGTGCCCCTTTGCCACCACTCGAGGTCCTCCCACTTTTATTTTTCTCAGGTACTGGTGTGTGGTGGTGAAGTTCAGTTTTGCCCTGCAAACCTCCCAGAGATGAATACTGATTTTCTTGTAGGCATTGAAGGGGTTCCATACAGTGAAGTGAAGAGAAATAATAAATTATATATAATTATAGCATTGTGTGATCTGTTTTAGGAGATGTAAGTGGGCTTTTAGTGGACATTTTTTTCTCTTTATACTTGGTGCATTTTCAAGTGTTTTATATATATTATGTATATATATTTCTGTTGTTTAAAACCAGTACTGGTACTGAGATTCATGGTGATAAGAAGTTTTTTAGAAACAGGCTACTTACAGCACAAGTTGCCATTTAACTTAGGATGTGCATTCCTGCTTGAGCTGAAGTTTAGTGAAAGGAGTTAATGAGTGCATTATTGAGACCTAATGGCCTGATTAAAAGTAACAATCAAAGTAAACAAAAAAACCAATTTAAGTCTATGCTTAAGGTCTTCTCACTTCGGTGTAATTTAAGCATTTTTTAAAAATGACTGCTTTCATGAAAAAAACAAGGTTTCAAATGAGGATATAGGTTACCAGTCATGTATTGGGTTGTATTTTGTGGTATGTCTATTTGCTACTAATTGTGAATTGCAGAGATTACGGATTAATTAAGACAGGGGTACAAATATTCTGGTTAATAAACGTGCTTTGTTAGTACCAATTCATTAAACAGTGCTTGACTCAGTAACTAACAGCATGAATAAACTCTTAAGATTAGAAATGCTGCTAAACTTGCAGTGAGGCAGTAATTATTTTCTAATATTGGTATGTGACAATTAAAATTCATTAATTGATCTATTTTAGCTTTGAAGTTGTGATATAGCACTATATCTTTTGGGCTCCCTTGAAATCATATGTAAGCTGAAACTGGCACAAAACACAGAAAGGCACTTTTGAGTACCTGAAGTCTTGCCAAGAGCATGAATGTGAAATCTGTAATGATGTCTTCTGTCTTCCTGGAGGAGTTGGACTGGGTCCTGTGCTGCCTCACAGTCCTGGAGTATTTCAGCCTGAATGATCCCTTCTGTACTACAGCTTTTTCTGGGCAGTTTCTGTCAGCTGGAGCACTTAGCTAAACATAGTAAATGGGAGAGGCTATAAAGATAAGATACTGTTGGTGGTATCCCAAACTCCTGGACTCGGTTCATAGGACTGGGATGTGCTATTCTGTGGTTATTTTCTCTAAGAGAGAAAGAGGGGCTTTGAATGGCTGCTATTTTGGAAGCAGTATCTCATTTATTTCACCCTGCCTGAAAGAAGTATTGGGTTTATTTCATTAGGGTTTTTTTTATTTTAATACATAGTAAAGATATTAAAAGTTCTTTTGAAGGATGATTTCAGCATACAATTTTTGTACAATTAATCAACAAGCACAATTGACTTGTAATTACAATTTTCATGTGGTTTAAAAGAATATCTTAGTTCTGGTGTTTGTGGTGGCTGGAATAAAATTTGGATAAAACCTTCTGACACTCTGAACCTGTACCTTGAAATTGCTTTTTTAAGGATTCAGCTTCTCAGTTCCTTATTGGTTGTAGTGGCTTCATACCAAATTAGGTCAATTGGTCCCATGAGGCATTTATATAAATGAAATATGAGCAGCTGCAGATCCCCTATCTGTTGTGTCTTAGAATCCTAGATTGGTTTGGGTTGGAAAGGACCTTAAAGCTCATCTCATTCCACCCCCTGCCATGGAGAGGCACACCCTGCACTACCCCAGATTGCTCCAAGCCCCATCCAGCCTGGCCTTGGACACTTTTTTCATACATTTGAGTGGGACAAGAGCTCGTGTTGCTGAAGTGGGTGTTACCCATCAGTTCTTCACTGGTGGGGCCCCCTTACCTGCACAGATGAGAGAACCCACTGTGTCCCCACAGTGCCAGCTCCAGTAACTGGAGAATGGGGAAACCTGATGGAATCATTTCCCTTTGTGCCCCTCTGCTCCAGCAAACAGCTCTGGTGCATCAGAGGACTTTACTAATTCAGCTGTAGTGTGTGTAATTGTTTAATTGTAATGTAAGAAGCCATTGTTCCTTAATTATTCCTTTAGGTCTTTCACTGTTGAAATCTGGTCATACTTAGTCTGCTATTACAGAGAAATTAATATTCAACAACTGGGGTTCTGAAAAAACAACAGAGGAGTAAAGGCAATTCTGGATTTTAAGAGTTTAAACCTTTATCTCAAGGAGGTCTTCTTTCAAAGTGAAGACCTCCCTTTTCATAATAACAATTTTCTCTTCATTTTCTCATGTCAGTTTATTTAAATAATTCCTAAGTGTGGGTTTTTAAGATGCCACCATTTTTCAGGGCCTCTGTGTTCATTTATATTAGTCAAAGTTAATATCAGAGCATCTTTTCACTTTTGTCTCCAAGAGTCTTCTTCCCACCTCCAGCCCGTTTCCCAAGGATGGCTTTGCTGCTGAAGGCTCCCAACTCATCCTCTGTATCAGCAGGGCCCAGCTCTTCTTGCTGTTGACTCCTTTTGTTTCTTACAGTGGCAAGAAAGTGCCCTCCCCAGAGGTAGTAATTCTGACCCCTGCTTCTATAGATTGATAACTTCTTAGAAGTCCCTGTGTTCCCTGAATTGTTTCTAGGGAAAAAGGAGTGCCACGAGCAGCTTGCAGGAGGGGTGGTTGCTCTGTTGTGCTTTCAGGGAGTGTGGGCAGGAATGACCCTCACACTGCTCTTAGTGCTGCAAACACACAACTCTGACATCAGTGTGAGGAATAACACACACGGAGCAATAAGGTTTGGATGAGTCTGTGTTTCCAGGTGCAGGTGGTCCTCGTGTAGTTCACCTAATGCTTCCAAAGGAAAAAAGAAAATCATTCTACTTGCTGTCAAATTAAAGGTCACTTAAATGGATCTCTTACTGCTTGTGCCCTGCAACAGAAACCTCTGAATTATACAACACCAATGTCACCTGTGTTCACTAGTGGTGTTGCTGTTCTACATGTGTGGTTACTTCTACTGCTCTATTTTCTGAGAGACCAGGATGTCCCTGGCCGTCACCCAAGTTGGTATTATATTGCAAAGATGAGGAAGATGATGTACTGGTTATATGTCACTGAGATTAGTTGATTTGTGGCCTGGAATATATTGTTCATTAAGACTAACAGTGTAGCGGTTAAAAGTCATCTGAAGCTGAGATTGGTAGATCATTTTACAGAAAGAACATTATCACCAAGTGTAGGAAAAACTGACTTGAAGGATATTGATTGTACAGAACAAATGCTTCTACATTAGGAAAGAATTAAATCTGTATTTGTAAGTGTAACTGACTTCTCTACAGATGTTTCTATTATGACACATATTGTATGCAGTTTCTGCCACAAAACAGGAAGATCTGGTCATCTAGGTTTTCTAGAAACAGCAGTTTCAATCCTAGCTTCTAGAAGGTTGTTTCCTCTGTGTTAAAGAATCATGGTGTGTTTCTCCTCTACACCCACCTGTTTTCCCTCTAGTTCCATTCCCTACCAGGGTATAATTATAATAATAAGATGTAATAGGTAGACCAGGAATAGAATATTCACCTAAGTACCCTTAACTGAGCAACTTCTGCAAAAAACTTCTAGCTCTGTGAATTTGTGTATTCAAAGCTTATAACTTTAATTATTCAGAAAATTGATGTAAAGTGTCTTTTCACACAGATTGATTAATAGCTGAGGGGAAAGATGGTTTACTGGTTTTGGTGCCAATGAGCCTGTACATTTTGTGTGAGCAGTTTTTATTCCTAGTGTATAAACTCATCTTTAGTTTGACTTTCTAATTTACTAATCAAACTTAACTTCAATTAATATTCAGTCCTAAAATGAACTGAGCAATATCTTTCTTGAAAGGAGATTTTGCAACATTTAGGGATTACATTAGCTGAATTAAATGCTAACAGTTTCTGATTTTCTGTTTTCTGTATATTATTTATATATAAATTTTATCTGACTCTGTTCTAACGTTCTTCTGTGATAATACAGGATATTAGGAGCATAATAAGAGCAGGAATCAGGCAGAAAAATCGATTTTATAAAAAGCACTGATTCTGAGAAGAGCGTGGACTGAATACTTGTATTAAAAGTCCATCTACATGCTGTGTGAGCTGTGACTAGAGTGTGAATTCAGGCAATAATAAAATGAAGTAACATCTCATTAAGGTACTTTCTTGGTGTGGAAGCAATGGGGCAGATCAACAGCATCTGGTGCATTTCAAGGAAACCTTTATTCAATTAGATTGTCAGTAATTATAGAACTCGTTGTTTAATTTATTAGGAAATTTATGTCTCTGTGCTTGCCTGGTTTTCATTTGCACGTCCTATATTAAAAATTAGCCATTGAGCCCTCTAACCATGAACACTGACAGGTAGCCCTGATGCCAACTGCAGTACTTGTGAGCTAAACCTGCTCTTTTTGGTAGCTGGAGTTGTAACTTTTCCACTGAATTGTGTAATGTGCAGGAAGCCAAGGCAGCTGTGGAGGAGGCGAGAGCCCTGCGAAGCAGAATTCACCTTGCAGAGGCTGCACAAAGGCAGGCCCGGGGAATCGAGATGGACTATGAAGAAGTGATTCACCTGTTAGAGGCTGAAATTGGAGAGCTGAAGGTTCAGCTCACTGAGCATTCTGGCCAAAATAAAGTAAGCAGAGCCTGTCAGAGTTACCATGGTTTCCCTGCTGTTGTCGTGTATCTTGTTTTCATTTTCTTTTCATCTCCTTTTCTAAAGTAGGTCACTGTTTGTCTTGTATTATTCAATAACTGGGATGATGTGTAGGGAAGGGGGTAATGTGAAGTGTATGAGGCTTCCTTTATCCAGATATCTTGGGGCTGGAAAAACAGGAGCTCCCAGCATATTTGGGTTATAGGTCAGAATGGCACATCTCAAGCATTAAACATGGAATAGTTTCTGGGCTGCAGATATATTGTCTTTAAAGACTGTACCTTGCATATATTTGTGTGCTTTTGTATTCATGTGAAAATGGCCTTCAGGTTTATGTTTCTGTTAGGCAAATAACACCCATGTCCTGTTCTAAAGTAAACTTAGATTTAATCAAGATAATCATTTAAATGCTACTAATCCTGCCAATTTTTTTAATTGAGCCTTATATTTTAAACCTACTTCATCTCCAGTGAGGCATTTCAGAACAGGCTAGGAAATAAAATATTTGAGGCACTTCAAAATTTTTCCCTGTAACTCCTGACCTGTGTTCTAGACACAGTTAGAACAAGTGCAAGCAGGTTGGGCTTTGTGAGGTTATCTTGTTTTTCTCATGAAAAAGGGGATGTGCAAATGACCTGGTGAAGAAAACCTACTGAAATGTTGCCCTATTTAATCCTGAGAATTAATTTAATATTTCAAGACATAGAAGGTAAAGCCAAGCTCTGAGGTAAACAAGCTTGCAGAGAACAGCTTAGCAAGTCCCTGTGGCTCCCAGGGAGGAATTCCTCTCATCTGATTGTGAGTGAGGAGGTGAATCACACCCTGGAAGTTCTTTCTGAACATCTGGGTGAGATGCCCCATCTTTTATGTTAGGTGCTCTTGTTCTGTTTGTTTTCTATCAATTAACTATCAATTTCTATCAATTCTAACTCTATCAATTTCTAGGACTTCTATAAACAGCCAAATTTTAAGAAACTCAGAGGGTGTGGGTTGGTTTCCTGGAGGTTTGTTCCAGAGATTCTTGCTTGAATTGCTCAAATTCTCACTGACTATGTCAATACCTGTGTGGAGATTTGAATCTCTGCATTTCTTATCCAAAAGAAGCAGCATCAAGTAGGTACCAACTGCATATTATAGCCTTTTTAGTGTGAAAGAGTGAGGTCCCTCACCAGCTCTTTCTCCAGAGTGGACAGTGAAATTACCAAAACAAGTGTTTGAATCAACAGATTGACATTCAGGATGATGATGATTCTGCTGCTTTGTACAGTGCATGAAAATAAATTATTTGCTTCCAGTAAAGTTAATAAGTGGGTTTTGGTGATTTTTTTTGTAAGAATTTTAGAGTAGGTTGTGGGCTTTCAGAATGATCACCTGCAGTGTGATGTAAAAGTTTATTTTTAACTACAGTGCTGTTTGCTGTATTTTGGAGAGATGTGTCTAGATCTTGTGTCCAGCAGACAGCTCAGCTGAGCAGACATGCCCATGTCATTTGAGGACTTTCCTCGTGGTCCTCTCACAGGAACAGTGCCAGGGACTCTGAGGAAACCCAGAGCCCCCAGGACTGGATCTCACAGGGCTCACATCCTCTGTACTGAAGGAGGGAGGGATGCATAACACTGATCAATAGGTTATACAAGTGCATGCAGAGACATCCTGGGGGGTAATTTCCTCCAAGATGTGCCATAATTACTGTGCTGGCCAAAGGATGTGTGGATGCAAATTAGGGGACTGAGTTTGTTCTGGCTGTTTATGGCACCCTGCTGAGAGACACTGTCACCATCAGGTTGGTATTTTTGATCCATTCATCAGTCAGATCAAACTCTCTTAATTTTCAGCCCTATCCCTGTTGTTATCTCCCAATTTTAATTTACCTTTCTGTCATTTGCCAAAATCTGTTGCACTTTGGAGCTGATTTGCCAGCTGGTCAGGCATTCCAGTTATGAGTTTTACAGAAGTGTAGAAAAGAGTGCGTTAAACATTCCAAACACTCAGTTCTCACCATGTCTCTGTGATCCATGGGAGAAAATGATTAGAATAAAAGCCTTAAAATACCTTTCCCAGGAGAACGTTCAAGACTTGAGAAAGAGGGTGACAGTGCTTGACTGCCAGCTGCGGAAATCAGAGTCTGCCAGGAAGACATTTGAGGTGGCCACTGAAAAATTGCTGCAATTTGTAGAGGTAACTTTGCCTTTCATTTCTAGCAATATCTTATTTGGAAAAGGTTTGTGTTGATGTTTGTGAGGAATAAGCATAGTAAAATGGCTGTAAACTAGTTCACAGAGATCCTTTCATTCCTAGAAATATAGATGATGTGTAAGTGTGCAGATCCACCCAGAGGTTTACATAATCTTTGTGTTTTGCTATACTGGACAAATGAAAATGGTCAGATAATTTTTTCCACCTTAACTCTATCAATTTCTTTGAAACTCCTCAGAAGAAAAAGGCAGAAAAGCTAATGTTTGATAATACTTTGGAATGTTATGAAGCAACAACAAAAAAAGTGATGTTGTTATGTTTACTTTGTTTAAGGGGGTTATATAATATTTTGGTTTTTACTTTTGCACTTCTAGCTGGGAGACACTAGACTCTTTAATTGCAAATCTAATGCCCCACCCCCAAATAAAACATCAATCTATAAGGTATTAACTTTTGGACTGTGTTGATTTATAAACTGTTAACTTCTTGACTGTGACCAACAGGTTGTGCATGAAATACTTTCAGATAACTCTACTTCCTCAACAGTTTTAAGGTAATGAAATGGCAATATTAATAATGAAAAACACTACTATTGTTTCCAAGTCTCCAAAAACTGCCTTATAGCTATTTTTTTTCTATGCTTTTGCTGTGTAGTTCTGAGTGTCATTTTATTGAAAGAGAGGGAATGGCATGAATTATAAATTAGGCTTTCAGGATACAGCTTCATTAAAAACCTCTGTATTAAATTAAAACAGTTAGTAATTACATTGCTATGATTGTCTGGATGTTTCCATAAAGTAATTATAATGTACTAAGGATTAGTTAAAATGCAAGGAACCTTAACAGTGGGTTATAATTTTTTAATATTTTTTTAGATTCTCCTAGGTGATTTTGCATCACAATGAATCCAGTAGCATATAAATAAATTGATAAAATATGTATCCATTTACATTTTATTACTTTTCTTGTTTAAAAAGCTGCTGGAAATATTCAAGAAGATTTAAGCAGCCTTTGGTCCTTCAGAATACTGGCATGATTGTGCCTATATATCCCAGATAGCATTCCATTATTGGTGTAACAGTAAAATTGTTCAGTCTCTTTCCTGCAGTTTTTTTTAGTACAGCTCTGAAGGAAATCAAATGTATTTAAGTGAAGTGAACTGGAACTTTATTTCAAAAAACCTGTGCAGGCTCAGACCAACTGGGATATCGTAGATAATTGGTGACATGCAGTTCCTATTGGCACTGCACACAACCATGATGTCTGTTTTATAAAGCTCATAGAATGTATTTTAGTAAATGGATTTATTATCAAATAATAAGCCAAGATGACAAACTGACTCACTAACAGCAGAGGGGATAAGAGTTGGGTCCCATGAAGCAGTGTCCCTTCTTAAATGCTGGTATGAAAATTCCATTCAAGTTCCTTTAGTGCCACCGAGTCCTTGACACTGCATTTTGAGTTGTGAATGTTATTTGAATTGAACTTTCCAAATACCTTCACTGTTCAGCCAGGACTGCTGCTGGGGCAGACTCACTGATTTGGTAGCGTGAATCTTTTTTGTTCATACAGTGAGAACAAAACCACTTTAGAAAAACAAGTTTACCTTATTAAAAGGAGCAGTTTCCTTTATCATCTTACAAATAAACACTTATTCTTTATTCTCTTAGTGACAGGAGAACATTGTCCACTAAAGCACTTCTGGCACGGCTGGGAAGGGTCGGACCTACTGTCACAGCAGCTCTTGCAGCAGAAGCTGGGGACCTTGCCAAGTCTGTCCGTGCCATTTTGGAAGTAGATTGTGAGTGAGTGTGTCCCTCTCTGTGTGCTTTGAAATCTGCTATCAGTTCATCAGCCAGGAAGATGGATAATTTCATTTAAAATTGAATGTGAACTGGCAGAATAAATCATTCCTAGCACAGAAGGACAGAGCAGGTTCAGTGTCAGTTCAGGATGCATCTTCATCAAACTATAATTAGAATATAAAGTTATTCCAGAGTACATTTCTCCACAGGAAAACTTAAAGCACAAAATTAATGCAGAAATGAGGAATATGAAGATTACCAGAATCATGTAAAACTAGCAGAATTTTGTTACTTTAATGCTCTGTTTTTCATACTGGAATATTTGCAAAATGTTATTCTGCTGGATTTACATGAATATGTATCAAAGTGTTTTAATGAAGATGATGTTGCTGTAGGGAGTGAATGTAGGCAGCAGTTCTGTTCGGAGATATCCATGTATGTCCTCAGGTCATGAACAGAAGTCTGTTCCCATTGGTGAAAATGGTGGTAGTTCATGAGAGTTACTGTAGTAAACTGCAGCAGTTCAAAATCTAAGAAACATCTTTGATTTACCATAGAATTCCTGGTTAAGATCATTGAAATGATCATGTATTTTGATGGTATTTGCCTCTAGCTGACCAGACATGTCAGTTCTAATCCAGCTTAAATGGACTGATTTACAAAAATGGAACAGAAATGGTACGTTACAGGAGGTTTGGGAAAGGTGATTAATTATGGTTACCCATAATTATTATATCAAAGATTTGAATAGCTTAGACAGTTTAGGAATTAATTTAGAAAGAGACTGAAAAAAATGTTTGTTGAGAAAGTAAGAGAAGAAAAATAGGTTTTTTGACGTTATTTATGAAGCATTTATTTATTACTCACTCTGTGGCAAAGAAAGCAAAATAAGAAGATAAAATTTGTTCAAAAGTGTCCAGAATATTAGAGTTAGAGTTACTGGTGGAGTGGAAAGAATAACAGCGACCAGGAAAGGAGATAATTGGTTTTCCACCAGTGACTATGATAGTTCTGTCACACTGAATTGGTTTTATTACACTACACAGGAAATTGTGCAAATAAAACTTTTGGTTCTGAATTCTAACGTGCGGTTATGTCAAACGTAATAGGTGCAATGCACGGTAGAAAGCTCTGGAGCTGCAGCAGGGATCCATTTTATGAACCTGAGAATTAAAAATAGGTCTGCAGAGAAGGATTTAAAGACTGAACGTCATCTTTCTGAGTTCATTCTGATTTGGAGAGCATTACAGATAGATTTGGACTCTGACAAGCTTGGGTATGAGATTAAAGCTTTAAACCTCACTCGCTTTCTCTCTCTCCCTCACAAAAAAAAGAAGTTAAGGCAGAGGAACTATCTAAAAGCATTCTGTGTGCAGTGTTCTCTGCCAGCTTCTCACTAAATGTTTCCCATGCAATCTGAAGTTTTCTTGCAGATGGGCTGTCATAAAAAGGGGGCTCTTGTGTATGTGGCATTTCATAAATACCATACATCAAAGAGAAAAATGTGCTGGAGACTACAGTGCAGACTGAAGGGTTTCCTTTTTCCAGGAAGGTGTCCACAACATAATAATTTGTTATTGAATTCTCAGGGAGAGAACTGGAGTTAATATTTTTGAGGTTGCTCAGTGGATCAGAATGTCTGGCTGGGCAGCCTTTGTGATACATTTTACCTTCCAAATAGTGCTTCTCTTTCATTATTTGCTTCATTCTTGTAAATATGAAGTAAAGGAGCCCCAGCCAAAATGCCTCTTTGATTCATTTACAATACATGTGAAACAAAGTCTGTGTGTCAAGACAAGGTTGTAGAGTGTTTTTCCAACAGAAGACTGCTTCCTTTGTAAAAAATCCTCCTTGGCAACCAGGTCAAAATGACATATTTATGAATTATCTGCACAAACTATCCCCTCCCTCTGTAACAGCCTGACGTTTTGCCTGAGGGAAGAGGCTTGAAGAAGTTCAGTGTATTCCTGAAAATCTTCAAGTACATATTGCCTTGTGATAGTGCTGCAGATGAGCTTTCAGCTCTGCAGGCTGAGTGACAGCTCTGTGAAGGCGCTTTGGTGATTCTTCAAGCGAAGACTCTGAAAAAAAACCAACAGCTCGTTTACCAGGGCTTACTACTTCAGGATCCTACAGATCCCAAAATGCAAACAATGAAGTAATAAACAGAATAATCATGCTTGTCCCTTGAAAGAGCCATTCTTCATCTTCTTTAAAGACTGTAAGCTATTTTTAGAAACCAAGCTTTGAGAGGCCGTTCTGCTTTGCAGAAGGTGAGCATCTCCTGAACACTTTGATCATACAAAGGACAGTAATGCCTCAGTGAAGAACTGCAGCATTTAAAAGTAGTTGCTGCCTGCACTTAGTAGACCATATGGTGCAAATCATGCTAAAAAGAATAGAGAAAGCATTTTCTTCTTTTCTATTACAAATTTAGAAAAGGAATACACTGGGTACGGGTAATGGCCAAAAGCTGATTAACCCTGGAACATGCTTATCTCCTCATCAAAGAGCAGGCAATCAGCATTTTGAAATGGGCAGTTGTATAACACAGCTTTCAAGTATTTTGGCTGCTGATTTCCTCCCTCTGCCTCTGAAACTTCTGTCCAGAAATGCAGTCTTGCTGGAGTTGACACAATCCCAACCATCCATATCCAGGAAGTGCTCTGAAGCCAGGTTCTCCACTCAGCAGGAACTCAAGCAGTGAATCTTGAGCTGTTTTATCCCATCACGTTCCTTTAATTTGCTCTCGGCCTGGGATCTGACACAAGGCAGTCATGCTGAAGTTCACTCAAATGATCTCCAAATGAGCACAGATTCCAAAAATCCTACTTACCTTACTCATACTGATCTTGCCAGTCACTATGCATTTGACTTCGAAGATCCTGCAGGCAGAAGTTTAGTTGCCTGGATTTTATATTCATTTTCCTTGAATGCTGACTAGATTAGAGAATGGAAACTGCTGCTGCTCAGCATCCATTACTGCTTGTTCTCTTGATGGTTAAATTGCTTTTGATTTTTGGGCAATGCCTTACATCTTGGGCATTAAAAGCTGAAATATTGGATTTATCCATTTCTTCAGTTTAGGGATTTTTCAACTATATTGTGTTCAAATGCCAAAACCATTCCATAGTCAGGAAAGTGTCAGTCCCTTCCCATTGTTTTGACAGTGTGGGTGGAACTAAGCTATAAAGTAGAGTAGCAAGGCTTCACAAATAACAGTTTTGCTATTTTGAAAAGAGACAATATTGTTAAGTATTCATATTTCTTTTGTTTGTTGCAGGCCTGGTGTGTTTATTAGAACAGAATAAATGCTATATACATTTTTGCTATTTTGTTCTTGAATCTTTTTTTTATAAACACAGCAGTGCTGTTACTTTGTACAAGTAATTGGCTGTAGTTCATCAGCCAGAACATGGGCTGTTCCCCCTCCCCTTTTTACCTTATGCCTGTACATCAGAATCTGGCTGTAATTGTGGTATGGACAGGCATGTCTTGGTTAACCTCTGTTAGTTTGGCTCCTGATATTAAAGATGCTGTATCTTCTTGTATTTTTAGTATTAGACAAAATTGTTTTCTGCAAGGTCCAGTTTGTGGGGAGGACTGTGCATTGAGAGAATACCACTGACATTCTTTCAGCTGATGAACAAGAATTGTGCCTTTCCTTCCTCGCTGGAACAGCTGCTTGGGAAGTAGCAGCATAATGATAACTAAAGAGATAACTCTGTGTATTCATTGTTCTGGCAAGGCCATAAATATTTCAGTATATTACTGAAATCAGAAATAGAAGAGACCTGATAAATTATACAGAGTATATCCTGAATTCAGCTGTACAGCTCCCTTTTTAATAGTTTTTGCTAGCAAAAGAATTAAAATCAGTGCTGTGTGCTTTAAAGGTAAAAAGCTTATGTTTGTCATCTAAATATTTGCTGAGACAGTACTTCCACTAGAAAATACTAATTTGGTGAAATTAATATGTATTATTCCTTTGAAATTTTTAACAACAACAAAAGAGGTGAGTTTTCCCAAAAGAGAATTTATCAACTGTTTTATTCAAAGGAAAATTTCACACTTTTGCTAGTCCCTGAAGATTAATTTTTTTCCCCTCCAAACAAAAATATTTAATGGGAAGATAGTTCCATTTTTGTCAAAAATAATAATATTAAGTTACTCAATGAACTTTTTGCTGTTGAATCTTATTTTAGTTGACATTAAAAAAAAAGATAAATTTCTGGATTACATTAATACTGAGATATGGCCTGGTCGTCTGTAGGTCCTTGTACTTGAAGAACTGTGCTGAATTTTGAGTTCCTGGGGACAGCTGTCTTTTGGCACAGAATATCGTCACTTCATTCCTCCTGGAATAAATACCGAGTGCTGTCAGCTCCTCAGAAGCAATGCTCCAAACTCCTTTCTTCTTTACCAAGAAGATGGGAGTGCCTGTGGCATTGTCTTTGTGGCCTCCACGCCATCTAAGGACGAAGTGTGGCATACATCCTCTTCCCTGTGTAGCTGCAGAATCTCCCAGTTTGCCTGGAATTCGGAATTCAGTCCCTTGTGTGCTCAGTCTCATCTCATAAAGTCAGAGCAGGGCAGGACAAGAGGGAGCCCAGGAGCGTGGTGCTCTCTGAGTGCAGCCCTTGGCTCAGGCTCTGTAGGACCGGGGCGTTCTGTTCCCAGCTCTGCTCCCTGGAATTCTCCCTGGGAGCTGGGATCGGTTGTGTCCCAGCTCAGCCTGTGCTGGGGGCTGTGGGTCCCTGCTCTCAGCCACGTGCTGGGCGTCAGGGGCCCTGTGCAGAAACAGTGGCTGCAGCTACACAAACTGCTTTGTCCAAAAATTAAACTTAACTCACCAAGAGATTTTAATACTGTTTTTGTTAAATTGCAGAGTGCCCATGTTATTTTTCTGATCTGAAAATTTTGCTGGTGCAAAACAGGAATAGAATTTGGGAATTGAAATAAAACTTGGAAATTTTCCTTTTACATCTGCAGTGATGTAAACTGAGAATAACCCCTGACTTTATTTTAATTTTTCCAGTACACAAGATGAGAAGTGGATCTGTTTCACGCTATATTACAGACCTTGTTAAATTTTTGCCTTATTTTGAAAAAGGGAATGTTTAATTTAAAAATTGATAGCTTTTCGGCAACTCTTTAGATACATTGCAAATCAGATCACAGTAAGAAACCCGAAGGTGAACAACTTCTGTACTTGCAGAAAAATTAAAATTCAGAGTTGTGTAACGGGGAAAATGGTTTCTGTAATCCTCAGGAAAAAAAATCCAGTCATATTTAATAGAATTTTACAAGAACGCAGTCAAGAATTTGAAAGCTTTTCCTACATAACTATTTACTTGCAGCAAGATTTTTAATTTTCTGGAAATCATTTAAATTTCCAATTTTGCCTCCATGGTAAATCAGAGTGAAGGGTTGTAATTCTGACAGTGTTCCTAGAACTGTAATTTCGAAAAGTAGATCTGTCCAAGAATTTGAATATGTTTCATTGCAACAGAAAATAAGTGTTCCACTTAAGAAATGTAATACTGTACAGTATTGAAAATAATTCTGATATAAATGAAATTGAGTGTGCATTAAAATTAATCTGAAAAGGGAACACTAGGCCTGTGAGACAGGTCCATTCTCTCTCCAGTCTGTTAATCTGATACAAGCTTTATTGACGTGATTCCTACACCTTGATTAAAATTATTACCCCAGTTTTAAAAAGGAATTTGAGTCATGAAGCAGCTGACTTTCTCATTCATAGGTAAGAACGACAAAAAGGCAAGGATTTAATAAAAGTCTTTGGAATTTAATATTGATGGTTTTTTCTGATTAAGTGTCTTATTGCTAGGAAATCCCAAAAGCAGCTTTTTTTCCTTCCTGGACAGTAACCTACAATTACTAGAATCAATTGTTACACTAGAGATGCTATTCCCCAGCATTCTTGGGTAACTGTCAGGTTTATTAGTGACTTGTAAAAACACTTAGTTTCTGGTTTATCATTACTGTGTGTGATGTTTATGCAGTGACTTCTCATTGAGCAAAAATGCCTGGACTGTGGAGCAGTGTCAGGGAGCACCTTTGCACTGTCTGGCCTGGAAATCTTCATTAAAGGGAATGACTGATGAGGAAGCACAGGCTGGAGCACAGAGACAGCCACAGGCTCCCTTACAGTTTTCTGAGAACATTTTACTGGGTTGAGTTTCTTGCCTTTTTTTATCATAATTGCTGCAGTTAAGTGCTGTAGGTCTGATGCAAAGTTTCAGTGCTGTGTGCGGGATCCACATTCATTTTTTTAATGCATGGTTATCCACATATCTGTAGGTAATTTAGACTTACAGCTGTGGTTTCCAGGCTGTACTCGGTCATCAGCCACTGAACTGCAAAAGTCTCACGACTGATTTACAGCTGGTCTGCAGAACCTGGACTCTTCTATATTCCTTTCAATTGCAAGATTTATTATGATAATCTGGGAGAGGTTTTGAGGTTGGGTGGTGATCCCTGACTCAAAAAAAAAAAAGAAAAAAAAGCAAGGCTGCTAAGCTGTAGCATCATCACTGATGAAACAGTAATATTTAAGTGCTCATCTGTACTTAAAAGCAGTGCCTATAATGTTACAGAAATAGGTTATGCCAGTGCAGAAAATCAAGACTGAATAACAAAAAAA
>VZTH01013230.1:0-43673 GCA_013397815.1 Aleadryas rufinucha | reverse complement strand
AAAAGTGAAATAATACAGAAAATGGACGGCGGGGGAGGAAGCAAAAAAAACAGAAAAAAAAAAAAAAAAAAAAAAAAAAAAAAAGACCAAAAAACCTTTTTGCTGTTTCCCCTTTGGCTGGGGTTTTATTGTTTTGTTTGGTTTTAGTGTTGTTATTGGGGTGTGACTACAGGTGCTGTCTGACAAGCCTTAAAAACGTTCCCTGAACCCTGTTTCTCTGGTCAGGATTGCCTCGGGTTTACAAGAAATACTTCGAAGGAGACAAGAGAGGAGTTGTTTGATGCATAATATAATTTAAAAGTGTCACTTCTGTGAACACAAGACATAAAAATGTCTTGCAAATGGGAAGCAGAAGAAATGTCTGCATGTAATGTAAATTACACAAAAGCGTGGAGAAGTAGCACTCAGTAGTTTGCCACCAAGGCATCAGAAGAGATTTGGCTGGGAAGGGCCTCTGGCAATTAGTGCATCCATGTGCCTGCAGCAACACAAATTATTAACTCAAACAGGTATTTGTCTGTAGCATATCCCACTGCCTCTGTGTGCCAGCTATTGCTGTCCTTAATTATCTTTGTCATTAGAAACCTTTTCCTTTGGCTTAAATCCTCCTCACTGTGGTTAAAGCCCGTTACTGCTTGTCTTGACCCCTGTAGTTATTGAGAGCACCCCACTTCTTCCTCTTAGTGGCAGCTTTTAACATATTTGAAGACCATGTAGCATCTCCACCCTGTTTGCTGTTCCCCCAAATAAATGACACCAGTTTGCTGAATTCTTCCCTACACCACATCTCTCCTGGCCACTTCCCTACCTTTGTATTTCTCTGACTTCTCTCCAGTTCACCAAAGTTGTATTGAGTTCTGTACTTGAGAGCTTCCTGTGGGAGACGAAAATGGAATAAGCTTGTTTGTTTTAATGTGAAATCTCACCAGGTCCCAGATGGTGTTTCCTTTTCCCAGTAGCTCCATGTTACTGGTTCGTGTGAAGTTTGTGTTTTCTTCTACTCTCAGAACCAAAGGCAGCTGGGTGTGCCCGCTTCCTTCTGGGCAGCTGATTATCCACACCTTGGATACAGCACTCTGCTGTTGTCTTTATTCAGCTGCACCCTATTTATTTCAGACATTTGATCCAGTTAGTCAAGCCCTTGCAAAATTCTAATTTTGTTTTTCAATGGCATTTCAAAAAAAGGTCCTTTTACCAATGGGTTTTAAATCCTGAATTATCCCCAAACTCCCCTTCCTTGGACTAAACCCACATTTTGTTGAGTGTGAGTAAGTAATGACATTGTTTTCACCTAACTGCTCTTACTTGTGGGTGTTACAGGGCCCAGGAACTAGACCCTGCTTGTTTAATTTGGTGTCCGAGAATCAGAACATTGCAGTAATTATGGGCAAGCAGGGAAGCCAAATAAAAGCTCACACTAATAAGGACAGAATAATTTTAGACCCTGATCAAATCAGAAAATACATTTAAATATCAGTTATGAACAAGTTGCGTGCTGATTTATTGGGGATTGAATATGCATGTTAACCCCCATGTTTCACAGCAAGGAAAAACACAGTTCACTGTCTAAAGCTTGTATTTCAAGACAGTTCTTTAATGTGACCTAGATTTCAGAACTGTTTTTGCTGCTAGAAAAGCAAATTATTCTCTCTCCATTCACTTACCTTTAATGAGAAAAGATGAGTCAGCTTTTGAATAGGCACTGCCTGTCCTGACTTTCAAATCGAAACATTTTAATAATGAAAAACAAGTTATATTATTGTATCTTAAAATACAGATGACCTAACAAGATTAGTGCAGTCTCATTAGGATAATTTCCAGCATCTCTGGAAAAAAAGGTCATTAACGAGCAGACCTTTAAAAGTCTACAGACTTGTTTAGTTCAGACTGTGACCCCTCTATGAAAAAATTAGTTGACTTTGTGCCTCTTCCCATACAAGTTGTATTTGCTCTTGGTAACTATGGAGACTGAAGTCAAAACTCTCCAGATTCAACAGTTGCACTGGATGGTAAATACTTCCTAAATTGTCTCTCTATTAATTTCTGTTGACATAATGCTTAGAATTTTGATATATTAATCCTTCATTATAGCGTGGTGTTTTGACATAAGGGAGGAAAGAAACTTTAAAATTCTGTGGCACAGAGATGCAAATTGCTCCCAAGTTGGAGAAAATACACAGAGGAAAAAAAAAGCAATCTCGGCCCCAGATCAGTGTCTGAAAGCCAGAAAATACCCTGGTGAGACAGGAAATTATCCTTGAGGGGTCAGTCCCAGATCCGAGTCTGACATCTATTTTGACTGGCAGGGTGAGCTCAGATTTAGCCAGCTGGTTCTGGGGAGAGGTGGACACCCCTCTCCCCACAGGTGGCACCTGTGTCACCGTTTGAGGTGACCAAAACCAGAGTGACCATTGCAGTGGAGCTGATCCAAAGCAGCGTGTGTGCTTTTGGCAGTCAGTGCTGAGTTCATGTTCCTTGAGCATCCTGAGAGAGCTGGATTCCTGCTGACAAGGGGAAGGGGGATGAGCAGCCCTTTGTGTGTGTGCTGAAGCTATCAGGGCTCATCTCGTCTCAGAGGGCTCGTAGGCTCTGCTGTCAGCTCCTGCAGTTGTCACATTTTTTCACTTCTCCTCAGTGGGTAGGAGTGAGAAGCTGAGGGCCAGCAGAGTTCCTTAGACATATATGGCACACAAGTGTGTTAATTTAAATGGGAAGAAGTAACAGGGAAAGTTGATTGCCAAGAATGAGAGAGGAGGCTTTTTTAAAAGTGTGTTTTAAGGAGAATTTGCCAGAGGAAAATATAATTGCTTGGTGGTTATAGAGGAGACCTAAAGGAGATACAAAGTGTGTGTGTGGCTCAGACTAGATCTCTTACCTCGTGGCATGAGGCATATGGATCATTAACTGGGAGTTAAGGAGGGGAGTTTTTGCCTTGCATTAGTGATTGCTGTGGGTATTGTGTTTGGTAACAGAAATTCTCCTTTACCTGTAAATTTTACCTTTACAGTTCAGGTAAAGTTCAGTATGCTAAATTGAGGCACTTTGTGATTATTTTTTTTCCCTTCAGATTTATAACAAGAAAGGAAATCTATCTTAGATTTAAGAACTTTTAACATTATCTCTAAAATATTTAAAATTATTTCTAAAGCCCCTTCTTTTACCTCTGTGTAGCTACAGGCTTTTTTGTATCAGGCTAAAAGGATGGCTTGAGTTGATGTATTCTTCAAATTCTTGCTTCAAAAGGAAAAAATATTCCTTTGGTCAGTCCTTGCTGTGAGATGAGCTGAGCAGAGAGTGGTTCTGTCTCTCAATTGTAGGTGGTTCGTGCCAGCCCCTTGTGCAGTTTAATTTCATCATCAGTGCAAAAAAAGTGAGATATTACTTAGCAAGAAAGGCATATCATGTAATACTATTGCTTTTTAAATCTCAGACTAATTTCTGCTCAATTCTAATTTTAGGCAGTCATTTTAATTTGTTACCAATGAATGCTTTCTAATTAAACTTGCATTTAACAATCACATGCGTCAGTGAGCAATGCGAGCTGACAGTGATGGAAGTGGGTGGATAGCACAATAGATGCTGACAAGAGAAGTTGATCCAGTAAGGAAAGGAGATGGGTGAATTCCGGAACAGAGGAATCAGGGGAGCAAGAAAGGAGGGAAACTGGGTAAAGAGAAATGAGTTCTTGGGCCATGCAGTGAGTTATTCCAGGCTATTCCTAATTACCTGGTCCTGGTGGTGAATGCCCTTTGTGCAGAGCCTTGAATTTCTGCAATAAGAATGGGTTATTCCAGGTTCTTTTTAATCAGCTGAAAGTGACTTGTATCAGTTCAGAGCAAGAATGTCCTCCAGAGAGTACGTACTTCCATGAATTTAACTTTTGTTAGCCTACGTGGCATTGGTGTGAAATTCCCCAGTGATGGACTGTTTCTCTAATTTAAGAATTAATAGTGTGTTTCCTGTCTTCTCTTCAGCACTTCAAGATTCATAGGTATAAACAACATTAATTTTTAATTTAATTTATGCAAATAGTCCTCAAAAATTACTTTGTAACTTGTAGTGCATTCAGTCAGCAGTGGAAGCAGTAATGTGTTCTTGACTCATCCCAAATGGACAGCGTCATGTTAACAGTCAATAGTGGGAAACTGCAAAAAAAAAGCCTGCAATTAATTCATAGAAAGGAATAATTTTTTAAAAAACTGGAAGGGGCTGAGAAAAATGTAATGAGGAACATGCTTTTACTGTTTCTCAGTCTTAGCAGGGAGCACAACCAGCCCTGTGATCCTCGGGTATTGCATTTCTCTCACTGTGTCACTAATTGAGACTCAGCTCTTGCAGCCTTTAACACTAAAATAAAACAAAACGTCTCTAACTTGGCAAACTAAACAGATGGGAGCCACTGGAGGATAAGGAACACTGGTTTGATTTCTTTTTCTTTGCAGCCTTTTCTGTGAAAGAGGTGGATTTCTGCATTCTGCAGTTTTCTGATTTTTCTGTATTGCCTCCACCTTATCAACAGATTCTTGACCACAGTAAGCCAAATAATTTGGAGGGGTTGGTCACTGCATGCTTTTGTATTTTCACTGGACAGCCAGTAGCCTTTTAGAAGCGGTGTAGGTGAAAAATGCAAAAATCAGTGTCAGGTAATCAGTATGTTAAATACATTTTTAAAAGCTCATAATAAGAGCCAGTAGATTATGCCAAATCCAGTGTTTGGTCAGAAGGAGCTGGTCTGAAACCCCTCCCAGCTTTCACTGTCCCTCACCTTTGAGGGTTTATGCTCTCCTAAGCTAATGCCTAAACCAATGTATTGTACCCATGGCTGAAATGTGATAGTACTGGGGGACAAGCAGCTTCATGGTGTCTTGGCCTCCTCAAAATCTGTTGTTGAACATCTGACTATCAAATATGTGATGTGGAAAGACTTCAGAAGCCAATTGATTAGAAGCATATTGAAATAAGTTTGGGTTTTTTGATCCAAGTTGCTAATGAATTACTTTTTTTTCCAATAGGTGATTATTTTATATTACTTTGACTACTGCTACTAACCTCCTGCACAGATTAAAATGAGCATCACTTCCTCTGTTTGCTTCTCATCTTGTTAACAGTCCAAATTGCTTGGAACCTACAGCACCTAAGAGTTATGTGAAAGTAGATAATGAGTCTTTATCTGAAAAATATGTAGTTTGGAGGTTTATTTTCTGTTGTATTTCCAGTATTCACCTTCTGAAAAGGTACAGTTTTAAAGGTAATTCTTTATCCTTCTCAAAGACACATAGCAGGAGCCTCACAGCTGAGGTGACTGCAGCTCTCACTCATTTCTGAAGACCTTCACACTGAGCAGAGTTGGTTCTAACTTTGGATTTCCTTCCTTGTTATGTAGGAGAGGAAAATGTCTGTATGAATGTCTGACCACATGGGCTGTTTGAGGTCATTCTTATTTCCTTAAATTTTAGTCAGTTGACTGGTCATTGTTCATAAATTGCAATTGCTCTTGTATTCAAACTGTTTCTAATTAACTGTACCAAGCTTTTCACAGACAAGTATTAGAATAGAAGAAAGACATTTGTAACAAATAGTAATTTCAGAATTAGCAAAAAGATCTAAAAGTTGTTCGTATAGTCCTTCAGCATGAAACACAAACTATTTAATAACTCCTTCTAAATTGTAAGTTGTAATTGTTTTAATCCAAGATTAATGAGTTTGCCAGCATAGATGGGTCAATACGTTATGATTAATAGGCAGTGGGAAAACACGAGCACATCTTCCACCATGCCCTGAATGTCCAGAGTAAGACAAACACTGTTCCTGAAGCCTGGTTTCTAGGAACAGACTGAAGGGAGGCAAGCCAATCTGCCAACCACGCTCCAGACCAGCGGAAGTTTCAGTTGCTCCTTTTTCTCAGATGTCTCCACTTGGAGACTCCTGAGTCCATCTTTGTTTTATTAAGTGACCAACAACAAAAGAAAAGAATGATTTCTTTAAAATGGAATTTGATACGTGAAAAAAAGGAATGGAATATCCCCTCAGCAGAGTATTCTTTATGAAAGGAAACATATTTGGTTTTGGTAAGAGCACTTGAAATGATCTAAAGTGACACAAAAGCAAATGCCAGAAGTGCACATTCACTTCTCAAAGCTGTTTTTCTGAACCTGAGTGTTTATAATTTAATTTTAAAAAAAGTGGCAAAATACAGCTTATTTTATTGATAGCCTCAAAAAATAAAAGGCCATTTTGTTCCTGCGCCCCACTGAGCACTCTGGACAAACAAGGGTGGATGTTTCTCCACAGGGATTTGCTTCAGCTGTGTCAAGTTACATAAGTCACAGAGGAGTTCCTCTGCTGGTGTCACACCATGATACCTCTGGTGTCATCTCTGGGATATTCCCATATTCCAGTAGCACTCAGGAGTCCAAAACCAGGCAACATAGAACCAGCAAATCAGACCTGCAGCTTTCCATCCTCTTTGCATTGCTTAAATAGCTCAGAAGAGAAGAGCCAGAGGCATTGGGGATCTTAACTAACACCTTCTCCTTTGTTTCTGAAGCCACATGAAGAAGGTTTAAATGTTGATAAGAGCTGAATTCAATGGCAATTGAAAAGAGATCAGAATTCAGAACCACGTTTGTCAAGTGACAGAGGAAACTGGTTTTAATGTCCTTTAGCAAATCTGTATCAGAAACCCTTTTAGCAGGTAATTCCTGTTTCTTAAAAAACCTCATCATTTTTGAGACTCTGATATGAAATACAAATAAATTATCAGGAGATAAATAAGGGGTATGAGCTGGCCCGTACTCTAGTATGTAAAAAAGATATGTACAGCTGGAAAAGCCATAAAAGGATATGTAAAAAAGACATCCTTATTTCTGTTGTTGGTCAAAGAATGGTTGATTGTGAAACAATATAGAGAGTATGTGAAACTATATGTAGAGTATGTCTACAATGTGTCTTTAGCATTCCAGATAGATACTACATCCCTTAAACTAGATATTAATTCCAGATACAGACTGTTCACCCATAACAGGAAGGGTATTGCAGCCAGAGACCCTTTTAATGGGGGATAACAGAGGTGTGAAAAATGCTGAAAATTAGTTTGTGTTTCACAGAAGAGTGCTTTGGGTGAGATTAGCACCTCTGGTGGGCAGCTGTTCCTAAGCACTTCTTCCAGATTGATCAGAGATGTTTGGTGCCTGCTTGTAATGGAAGGAGGCTTTTAAACTCTGGCCTCAAGGCCAAAATTAAGCACTTAAGGACATATACTTATCTTGAAGCATCTAAATAGGCCAAATCTGGATAGAATCCTAGTGCACAGTGCATTTTTTTTTTTAGCAATTCTATAGGCTCTAAATCTCTCATTTCCTTTGAGTAATTTTGTCAAAAAATAGGCAAAATACAGCGGTTTTGGATTGCAGTGTTTTGATGTCAGTCAGGACTGCAGTTTTGAGTCAACTGAACATTCTGCTGTGGTATCTGTTGTACTACTTTCATCTGCTGATCTTCACATATCTTTTGCTTTAATAATTTTTACCTAGATTATTTAGGGGGGGAAAAAACCCACCCAACAACATTACTGCAGTGTCTGGGTTTGATACCTGCCCAGGAAAATGAGGCTTTTCCCGTCATACCTGTGTTTCCCCCTTTTTCCTTTAGAGACTTGAGGGATCATGCCACGTGCAGTGTTATTGAGGGAGAGCACACACGTTCTCTCTTGGGAGCTGCAGGCAAAGTGTTCCCTGTCTGTCACTTCCTGCAGGTTTATAATTGGGGCTGATGCTCATCTCTCTTTTTCTGGGACCCGCAGTGTCAGTGCTGGGGCGGTTTTTGTCCTGTTAAGCCACGGAGGCGATAAAGATTGATGAGCTCCACGCTTATCAGGTATCAGGAAAGTTCTGTTTGCCCGAGGGCTTCGTTTCCTCTCAGCTTTATGTAACTTCAGAGCAGTGGTTATCCCAGCAGGCATCTCAGGGAAGGAGGAGCAGTCCCCAGGGACCCTGACCAGCTGTAGCAGTGCTGGGGCACAAACAACAGCAACTGGTTCCTTGGTTGTGTTTTTCACAGAGAATTAGAGACATTTCTGTGGCAGTAACCCTAAGTAAGTGCATATACTCAGAAAAAAGTGCTGAGGTTATTGTGTATTTTGACTAAAGTGCTCTCTCTCAGGAGACTGCTCTTCCTTTTGTGTGCACAATTGCTTTTGCAGTTTTACCTTCTCTTTACCTTGCAGAAGGTAAACAGTCACAAGTGTTTGAGTAGCAAGAAGCCCTGTACTTTCTGCTGAAATGAACTAGTTTTTAAATACTGTAAATCTGTAATTTCTTAAGATGATCTATGCAGACAACTGCAGCCAAATATATTATTTATGAAGATTCATCAAATAGACTGTAGCAGTTCACACGAAGAATTATAAATATGCAGGAAATCTGAGATTGCTGGAGTTTATGTAGGCTAAATCCTGTATGCTTCAGACTGTTTTTCTGACTTTTTCAGCTCTTTTACCTCCCGTTTACTCCAGGTGAGAGCTTAACAGCCTTTCAAAGCCAGTCCTGGGACACACAACAAATTTGACCCTGGAGGGTGTGAAAAAATAGAGCAGGAGGAAGTAGATCAACTTATGAATGATTCATGGAGACAGCGAGCTTGGAGGAAGTGGAGATGATGTCTGGGGAAATACGATGCAAAACATGAGAGCTTCCTGGCTACCAGGGGAAATACATGAAATAGAAGTACAAATCTGAAAGGGAAGGAAAGTAATAAAGGGAACAGCACTGAAAAACTAGTGGAGAGCAGGTAAAAAATGTGGAAAATAAAAGCATTAAAAAGCCTACAGATGTAGGTGGAACGTGGAAGCATATAAAGAATGGATAGGATATACAATCTAATGCATACAAAGTCAAAAAGGCAAATAAAGCTCTGGAGATATCTCCAGAGTTTCATTTCTAGGTGACAAATGTATTCAGTGTTTTTGAAAAGCAGTCTTCAGTGGGTAAGGGAAGAATACAGAGCATCAGTTATTGCTACCTACGTACGGTTCTTCATTTAGAAGAGAAAAAAAGCCATAATTTTAATCAAATCACCAGTGAAAAAAGTGTAATTATCACTGATAAATGAAACAGGTGATGTAGGGGATCCATGTGAGCACAGAGGAGATGCTGGGCTTTTACTCATAATTGAGCAAATCCATTGTCATTTATTTGGATGTGCATGTTTCATGCAGGAAGAAGGAAAGGCCAGGGCAGATGGAAGCAATTGAGGGACGAATCCCATTGCCATTAAATAATCAGAAAATATCCATGCTGAATAAAGGTCCTGTCTTTCATGGGAGAGGAAGGAAGAACCAGTGAGCATGTCTAGCATATTTAAAGCTTCAAACATCCTTTTCTTCCTCCCTTCACAATGGAGTCAGAGCCTGAGAACTGCTACGCAGCATCTACCTTGTGTTTAAAGGGAAGTAGCTGTGGATTATTCTCTTTGAAAGGTAGTGGGCGGCATGTTTGGAGGAACAGATTGTAAAGATCTGTTCTAAACTGAAAATGGGAAGAAGCCTGAGATAAGTGACTAATGGGGGTAAAAGTGATAGGGAAAAAAAATCAATGCAATGGGTTTTTTCTTTTTCAAGCTGTACTGACTGCTCACGGTGCTGTTCTAGTTCTGAATTCTCGAGTTCCCTTCCTGAATTCTGGAGTTTTGGTTGCTTGTTGCTCCTCACTTGGTGCCTACAGGTATAATTCCTTCTGAGAAGGTTTGTACCAGTTCCACTGTGCCCAGTCCTGATTCAGTGGCTGTAATGAACTCTGTTTATTCTGGAGAACTGAAGTTACCCTCTCCAGACTCCTAAGAAGAACCACACTAGAGACAGAGGTGTGACAACAGAAGAAAACCAGCCTTTTAAAAAAGAAATTTAAAAAAATAAACATGTGCACTTAGGGCAGTCCTTGGGAGGAGGCAGCTTTCAAAGCTCAGATGGTGCGTGCAGTCCAGCACATTTTCCAAATAAAAGTTTTAAATCTAAAGCAGGCTCACAGATGGTTCTAATGAGCTGGTCTTTGAGATACACTGGGACTTGAACAAAAATAGTTTAACTCCTAAGACACTAACATTTTGAGATGAGTTTCAGGCAGAATACTTCATGAACAATTTTTCTTGCATATTTAAATTTCATATATATATTTCTAGTCTCAAAAAACCAGAGTTTTTCAGGACCTTGCACTTGCCATTATATACCTTACAGTACAGTATCACAAAAGTGGGAGCATTTTTACACAGTGACTGATGCTTTTTCCTCTAGCTCTTTTCTAACCCTACAAAGAGTTAGTTTTGAACAAACAGTTGTTTAAAAGGTAAAGATATGCTAGGAAAATTTAAGTTTTAAAGGAATATAGAATAGTACCCTACTGAAAGTATTACTCATCATTCTAGTAATAGAAGTGTCATCAAATGATATTTATCAAAAAGTATCATCTACTAATAAATGTATCATCAAATCATCAAAGCTAGTAGCTTTGTAGCACAGCAAGGACTTGTTAAATTGTATTGTTTATATTATTATCTGTTACAAAAGTAGGAATTGATTTATAATCTTTTTATGATATTGTTTGAAATTACAGCATTGTAACTTACACTATCTCAAAACTCTCTCTGTGTCACTTGAGCTTCGAGAGACTTCTTATTTCTTTATCTCCTCTTAGGTCTGCCTTATGGATGGGAAGAAGCTTACACAGCTGATGGAATCAAGTATTTTATCAAGTGAGTAGTTCTGGGGAGAACGGGTCAGAGTAGAGACAGACACACATCAAACTGAACACATTTTCAGTCCTAGAATTACTGGAAAAATTTATTGCACATTATGCTGTATGCTGTTGTTTTTTTCTAGAATATAATGAAGATTAATTTATAACTTAGGGGTTTTTTTATTATTCCTCTTAAAGATTGAAAGAAGTGGCGAAAAATACAATTCACCTCCATTCCATGTATATTGTGATCTAGTTTAATAGCAAGTTATTCTAGCTGCTGAAATTTTCACATTGTTTAATTCTTACAGGTGCCAGAAACACAGGGTTTTGCAGGTGGATTTCTGCTGTTTCCTAAAACAGAGGAAGGGCAGTAAATAAATTACTTTTATCCCAAACTCTTTCAAAAGTCACGTAAATAACACTGAAATTGATGCATTAACTGGCCAAGAAAAGCAGAGGGTTTTTTTCCTTTTTTTCAAGCACAGTGCTCAGTTGTCCTTGCCTCACCCCGTGCTGCCTCAAGCGAGATATATTAAAGCAGACATGTTTTTTTCTGCAGAGGTTTCCAAACACTCTGTATATGATCCTGCATTCCAGCTCTAATCAAAGGGTGCCTTTTATTTTCAGACAGATGTAGGTTACTACATGAGATTTATACCAAAAAAAAAAAAAATTGTAGAAAAATAGCTTAGGAAATGAAAGTGAATTAAAAGCCAATTTCATAGCAATGGAAATAAATACAAGAGCAACTATTAAAATAGAGCACTGTTCCCTTGGGCTCTGTCTGTTCATGCAGGGAGCCATGATAGGACAGTTGGGAAGTTAAGGTGGATGAGGGACTCTGGGTAATACTCTGGGTTTGTACCTGTGTGACTGGAAACTGAGCTTGAAGGTAGTATTATCAATAATAGCAAATAAAATTTAGAATCAGAATAAAAGAAATGACACATCCTTGAAGCATCTCTCCTGGGGTTTTTTTGGGTTTGTTCCTGTGTTTCTCATACAGATACATCTCTCAGTGACTCAGCAGAAAGCTGGATTTGCTGGATATGTGGAGACATTTCTTTCTGAGCTCTGCACTTGGATTCTGAACCATTGCAGATGTGACAAGGAGATGCTTATTAGCAAGAGTAGAATCTCAGCTACTCTAGGTGGTGTAAGCCTAATTTGCAGAAAGCATCAGATGTTTTGCAATCTTACCCTCACTTGCTGAAACTACAGATTGGAACTCACAAGTTCACATGAAAAAGCTTTTTCAGGAATTTCTGCAGATCTGACTGTCAGTGACTCTCTTCACTTGCTCCTGGTGACAGTGCCCAGGCTTTCCATTGCTGTTACCGTCTGTAATCTGTCCTAAAAAGTTCTGCCTGTCGGTCTTTGTGAGGAAGGAAGGCAAGGAAAATTTATCCATTTAATTGCGGGGAAAGGTGTGAAATCACCCTTTATGACCACTGGCTAAAAAATTCTGAGTGGAATCACCACACTGAAGTGGTGTTAGAGCTCTTAATGCAGCTCATTAGAATGGAGTTAACTGAGCATTTCAATAACACATCAGGGTAATTAATATTAACTATTTCCTTATTTTGCTTTCATCACTGTTTCCAAATGCCTTTGCAGAGTGTAAGCCAGGCTGTTTGCATGCCTGGCAATCCATACCTCTTACTACACTGTGTAATGTGTATGAAGTCAGCTGTCAAAGTTAACTGTTTGGAGCAGGGAGCAGGGCTTGCACAGACCCTTGTTTCTAACATCAAATGGTGGAGATTTCAGGTTGAAAACCAACATTGAAAATATCCTTTTTCTAGGAGGAACTTAGCTTGAGGGGCCATTTTATCAGCTGATCCTTTCCAGTAGGATTTAATCTTAATTGTTTAAATGGGGATTATCAGAATAGTTGATACTTCACAGCTCTGGTACTAATGCTGTAACCTTCTTGTTCTCTTTGGCTGTGAATGTCAATCCTTTTATTCTATTTCAGAATCCTTTCATTCATTTTTAGTCCAGCCAAAGCCTTGAGGGGCTTAAGAGTATTTCAACACTAGCCCACTTCCCTGTGTACAAATAGGAAAACATGTTAGAATTCCCATAGTGAGGCCACAATTGAACTGGTTTTATATGTGAATTGCCATTTTTCTTACTGTGAGGATGTGGCTTTGTTTAAATCCACAGCAGCTTTACAATATGCTAAGGACAATCAAATATTATTTTAATTAGCAGTTGCCTTCAGTTCCAGCATGCTTTATTGGGCCATCAAGTAGCTGAGTCCATAAATCTATACATTATAAATCTAATGCAGTAAACACCCCAGAATGGAATCTTAATAGCACATAAGCTTGAGACAGCTTGCTGTGAAATTTCCATAAATATCTCTGAAGGGGTGTAGCAATATGAGGTGCATGAGAAATCAGAGTTTAAAAGAAGCAAACCAGCTGGCTTGTGTTACACACTAAAGTGGAACCCACTTACGTGAATAAGTGACATGAATAAAACATTTACATGGGGCTGAGCAGCTCCCTGTACCTACCAGGGAAAGCTGCATCTTGTCCATGAATCCTGACCTCAGGACAACTTCTGAAATCACCACTTTTATCCAGCAAATCCTTTCAGCCTCAGTAAATTATTTTCAGTCAACCAGGTTGTCAGGACTGCTCGGTGCTGCAAGTGTGAGAAACCAGCCTTTAGACTGCTAAAACTGACCTGAGGCTGGGCTGGGCATTAAGCTCATTTGTACAGGTTTACCATGGAATAGCAAACTGTGATGGAAGCCTCTCTGAGTTACAGCTCAGTGTGCACTAGGAAAAAAGCAAGTTGAAGTGTCTTACTAAAATAAAATAAATTAACAGTTACCAGAAGGACAAAAATTAACAACAGTAGATAGGGATCAGCTTCATTGCAAATGTAGCTTTTCTCCTGCCAGGCAGTAAAGGTGGAATTTGGGCCTGGATATGTTTTCAGATAACTTGGTATACTTTAACAGAGAAGACAAGCACTGTTGTATTTTTATGTGGCAATACCACCATTCATACATGGCACCAGATTCATGCCCCATCAAGAGGAAGAAAGCACTGGTGCCTGTGTCCTCACCAATTTACATTTGGAATTTCAGTCCTTGTTATACTGGCTGGGTATCCCATTCCAACGTTTAGTTGTTCTCACAGTGAAGAATATTTTGTTAATCTATTCAAAATTTCCCCTGAAGCAACTTATGCCCATTGCTTCTTTTCTCTGCCCAACATCTTTGAGAGAAGAGTGGGCTGAACAAACCCAGTTCGTTCAACATTTTTCCTTGTGCCAAGTTCTCCAACCCTCTCATCGTCTTGGTGACTCTCTTCTGGATCCTCCCCCATTCTTCCATTCTTTGTCTTGTACTTGGAGGATGAGTACATTGAAGAGACCCCACATAATAAGGTAAAAAGATTCACTAATTAATTTTACTTATGAGATGATTGATTGAGGCATTTTTTAAATTACTGATTTTCTAATAGAAGTTCCTGTCCCAAACAGGCATTTCTTCTGTAAGTCCCAGAAACACAAAGGGGCTAATGAGCCCTCATAAAGTATCACCTACACCCAGATGAGTGTGAGAGCACTTACAGTCAGCTGAGAGGCATTGGGGTGGGAAAAGTTTTGTAAATAAGGCAAAGGCCATCTCATTAAAAAGGAAAGTTTCCATGGCTGGGCAAACCGTGGCTGGTTTTGCCCAGGCTTAGTTCAGGTGTTAAATGAGTTAACCAAGTGTTGTAACCAACCACCACTAGAACAAAATCTCACTTCTGCTGTATGCTCCAGCACTAAAATCCAGCAGTGCAAACAGTGTCCATTCTATCACTGAACTGATTTTTTGAATTAGGAATCTTTGGGTTTGATTTTCAAATAGGAGAAAGATTCTGTGCAGAACTGCCCTCCGAGGGAGGTGCCATATCTGCTAATTAATGGTTACATCCTGCTGGTTTGGAATCACACGGGAACTGCATCAAACCCCATAGCTGGGACACACTAATTTTTCCCCAGAAAACCCATTCTAGTTAATCTCTTCCATCCTCCCACTGTGTTCACCTTTAACATATGGCAGCTCTGTATCATGAGGCTGGCACCTAAAATTAGGTAGGGCCTTGCTATGCTCCCTCCCACTCCCACCCACTCCTTGCATATGTATTGGTTTGTAAGGACCAGCTGTGAATTTTGCCCCTGTAAACACTGTTTTTCAAGCATTTTAATAGAACTAGATTCCAAATACTCCACATTAACAGCTATTTTCCTCAAGAACGCTTATCTTAAATTTTCATGAAAGACAAGTAGAAGTTCTCAAATATTTTAGGACTTTTGGGATCTTTTCCCTTAGGTGTATTAGGGCTTGTGATGTTTTCTATCTTACAACAAAGGAGAAACAGTAATGTTTCATTTAGGATTATCTTTTAGCAATTTATCTAAAAATCAGAAGTTTCCCATGGAGGCATTATGTACTTCAGGTGCCTCCATTGGAAGGGGGAGAATTTGCTCCAGGTTAAGTAGAAGCCTGAAGTCAATACTTATAAAATACAGATTAATAAAACTGCACATTATGTGTTCTAGTGGAGTTTTAAATCATGCCTAAGAAATCAGGTTTCTTCTTGGAAAGTGGACACATCATACTTAGATATTCTATAAAATTCTATTTTGTTTGGGAAAGAGACACCATTCATTTTAATGAAAACTGGGCATTCATAGAAACTGTGTATCATTTTAGCTGAGCTAAGAATAGCAGAGCATGTGTGATAAATGAAGAACTTCTGTAGTATAAACATGGATGTTTTAACAGCACTAGAGTTAAAGGTATCATAAAATGAAAATAAACCACAGTTGGTTTTACTTAACTGCATGGTAACTTGAAAATATAAGTTTGTTCCTTTTATAAATGTTCTCTGCACATTTCTGCTGCTTTATAAATGAAGGATCCAAACCCCAACACACTGAGGTGTGTTCACCTCATTCCTGAATGCTCTGCTGTATTACAATATCCTGGTTACCTGCAGGTTGTCTCAGCATGGGTTGGAGTGGCCCTTGCTAGAGGAAATCAGTGAAGTTCAAATCGTAGCAGACCTGATGTAGAAGTAAACTTCTTTATGTTCCACTTAATTTTCAGCCAGTTCAGAGCAGCAAACTAAGAAAACCCGTGATCTGCCATACTGATTTCAACATGGAATTGAAATTCCCCTGGACTGATTCCAGTGCCAGCTCTGCGCCCAGCTCCCTGTAAAGCAGTAGGCAAGTTACTTGCACCAAAATTAGCAGTTATCAAATCATCATTGTAGGTGTCCCCATCTTAACTCTGATGTTTTGTGTGTAGGAATGGGTAATTTGAGGCATGCAGTGCTGGTTCCACTGAGTTCAGAGAAAGCTGCAGTTACTTTTCATCTCTTAAAATTTGGACCTTTCCTGTTTACATTTCACAAAAAAAAGAGGTGGTTTTTGAAAATGTTTCCTTTAACCTGTCATCCTCAAATTCTCCTGAATGAAAATTAAAGAGTAGTTACATAGTCACAAGAAGTGGCAAATATTTAAACGGAGCTGACTGAGCACTAACCAAGTGCTCTCTGCTGTTACTGCTGTTTAACATACAGGGATCCAGAGCTGTCTCCATCCATCAGCTTGGTGTCAGTTCACACACCTTCAGATGTAACCATGTGAATTTGGGTAGTCCTGACATGTTTCTCTTGGATTTTGGAATTCAGTTTCTCTGGTTCTCACTGAAATCATTTTGCATGACTATAAGGAAAATAATCTCAGATGTAGAACTAGGAAACTTGGCATTGGATTTTATGATAACATGAGCTTGTAATACAAGAATGTTAAGACCTTAAGCTGCTTTTGGTTGGGCAATCTTTTTTTTCCTGAGAGGTTGTTTGTTTTTTAATATCAAGAACCAAAACGGAGAAACATTCTTTTAGCTTCCACAGATACTGCACACTCTGTCCAGCTTCTGGCCTGTCACAGAAGGCATCTGTTAAAATTTCTTCTGTGAGAAAACACAAGAAAGTGAAATTATTTTGCTCCCTGGGTTTTGGGAGGGCCATCAGAAGCAGATCAAAGCACACAGCAAGGTTTTTCGGATTGTGCTTCATCTGGAGCAAAGTCACTGCTCCAGGTTCATGTAAGTTTAGAACACAAGGAATTCAAACAATAGCCTTCAACGTGCTCTGATGTATTTGCAAATACACAGCAGCAGAATTTTTATGCAGCTCACTTAGAGACAGGACTGTGAGTAACTGCACACATTAAACCAGCACTTCCAGAGGAGCAGCACTTGGCTGGGACGGGGGGAGACAGATTTCAGGTAGTGCCTTCAAGATGAGAAGTGCCTGTGCTGTCACTCAAACCTTGGTTCTGATTCAGCCTTGGCTCAGATCCTTTTGTTATTACTGATTTTATTTTAGTTCGGGCCCTTTGTTTATTGTTGACAATTTGTAATGATGCAGCACACACTATTTGGCTGGATAAATCTTCTTCCTAGTGATTACTGCCCACTGAAACGGCTCATAGATTTTTCTGAGTAGACAAGGGTTTAATCGGTTTAATCAAGGAATAAATAGCAAGACTGTCTTCTGGGGTTTCACTTGATATCCTTCAATCTTTAATTAATACTCAAGCAAAATCTGCAATCCCTGGGGGAAATACAAGAAACATTTATGTTGCCTCAGGACACAGCTCCATGAGGTGACAAGTGCTCTTGATCTTATTACAGCCAGTAAAATTAAGGTCACTGACATCTTCCAGGACCTGCCCAGCATCTCCTGGGGCACTATTGGAGGTTGTATGTTCCTTTTGAAATGTCTTGAAAGAGGGTACAGGCTTAAATGAATTTTAACAAAAAAGGAAAAAGTTAAAATCCAAACTGCCTTTAGGATTTGTGTCTGGAAACTGTCATCCCCAGATGCTCTCAGGATTGATTGATTGATTGATTGATAGATTATACTTGCATCAATGTCACTCAGTTGTTTTGTTTTGCTCTAATTCCTCACCCGCTAAATTAAAATGCTTTAGTTACAGCTCAGAATAAGTTATTCCTTGCAGATCCTCCTAGCATTTGCTCTTCAAAATAGCAAGAGTTTTCCAGTGCTTGACAGCATTTGATAGCTGCTTTCCAACCACTGTCCTTTGCAAAGGGGATTCCAGCCGTGACAGACACCTTGGCTGCCTCTGCAGCTCTGTGCTGGCTCCAAGAACTGAAGGAACAAAAAATGAATACCAAGTTTAAATTCATAAGGGACAACAGCAGAGTGTTAAAAGCACTGGCTCTGGAAAGCTGAGAAATAGTTCAAGTTAGGAGTGCATTCCCAAAATGTGTGAGGTGCAGCACCAGCAGCTCCATGTTATATTTAACAGAATTATAGAGTGATTTAGAAGCAGGTAGAGATTTGAGGGCAACAGAACTAGCCCACTTGCACATTTTGACCATCCTGCCTACCAAATCGTGCTGTATTTATCTAAACTGCACAGCCATGTGAGGGAGCCTGGCTGTAACTGAAGGCCAGCTGTGGCCATGATGCCATGGACTGCCTTCAGGAGCAGCAACTCCCTGGAACTCCTGTCGCTGCTCCATTGTGACCTGCTCTAATAGGGAAGGGTGATTCTTTCTCCCTGCCAGGATGTGAAGGTCCTCAAGATGCTGCTGCGAGCTGGGACTGCTCCACTTGTGTGCAGGATCTATGTTTGATTGTATATTTTCTAATTATACAACATTTCCAAACACGCCCAAGGAATTCTGATCATGGCTTAAGAGAGTTGCTTTAGAGCAGCATGAGAATAAGAGCTGAGAACCTTCTCTGAGGTGTGAAATTTGGGACAGTGGGTTTGAAAGGGAAAAAGGATCCTTGCAAAGCAAAGAGCTGTCCCAAGCATGAGGGGAACAGGAACAGAAGGGCCTGGAAACAAAAGACAAAGGCGGTAATTCAAACAAATCTTAAGAAGCCATGTGGAGTCCAGCACAGAGCAGCACAGAGCCTGTGCAAGAGCAAGCAGGGAGGATGGCAGAGCCTCTGCATGAAGCATTAAGTTTCAGGATCTTCATTCAGGGGCATTGTTCTTTATTTTCCTGTAGTTCTGGCCCTCGTTAGCCTCCAAGCCAGCAGTGCCCAGGGCCTGCATGCCAGTGGTTAAGGAGGGGATGTGGAGTTTGTGTTCCCAGTCCTCTGGCAGATGGCACACACTCCTCTCACAGGAGCTCCAGACCTTCCCACTGGGAGATGCCTGTAAGTCTAAAAACTACCAAAGCACGATGTGGAATAAATTTCTGGGTAATGTAAAGCATGTCCCTTTCAAACCCATTGCATCTACATCTAGCAGTGCTATTTGCTGCATTTTTTAATGAATATTTCAATAGCAGCAGTGAAAGCACCAAAGGGTGAAGCTCTCAGGGTGTGCAGTGCCCCTGGCTCAAGCTCTCAGCAGCACTGGGGGCCACCAGGGCTTTGCAGAGGTTTTGTGCAGAGATCAGGAGCAGCTTCAACAAGCATCAATATTCTTCAGCTGAGCACTATTGTATGTTAAAGGGCTAGTGAAGATTGGGAAATCAAAAAGTAAGAGAAGATTAGAAGTTCAGCACAATTACTGCTATGGATTACATGGATTTAGTTTATGGGGTATGCTCATTAAGGAGGAAAACATGGGGTTTGTATTGTTTTATACAAGCAGAGTTTCACTTTCATCATCCATACTGCTCAGTTTGGTAGAGAAGAACAGGGCTCATCTGAGGTCAGAATTTGGCTTTTTAAGTTCAGATACAACGAAATCCTTCTTGGCCCCTAAAGAATAATGATCCCTATTCATTAGGAGAGTTTGACTGACTAATTGCTCAAGGCTGCATCCTCTCCTGAACTGATCTCAAACAAATGAGTCTTGCACAAGATGGCTCCTTTTAAAGCTCAGGAACCCTGGTGCAATTGAAACATTGAGCCAGGTGCTGTGAATGTCATCCCATGTCAAAAGGGGGAAAAAACAACTTCCAAGAATGCTGCATGTCGTTTGCAGCTCAACATCCTGCACTGAGACCCACAGCATTGTGGTGTCTGCAAGATTTCACAATTCCCTCTTAGGCTCCAGAGTTTGGCCCTGGCTGGAGAGCACAATTTGAAGTGAAAAAGATGTTTTGATAATGCTTAAAATCTAAAAAAAAGGTGCAATTTTTTTTTTCCATTAGCCTTTCTCTGAATTTTTAAGTTATTCTTTTCTTAAAAGATTGTCTGAGGTTGTAGTTTTAAAAGAAATAATTTTCCATGTGAAGAAGGAAGAGCCATAAGGAGAGTAATTATAATGGCATTTGAAATAATCCGCTACTATTTCTTTGCCAAAACATCCCTCTGTTCTCATGTTTTGTTTTCCCAAGCTCTGAAATTTGTCCTGCAGTTTGCTAATGTTAAAAAGACAGACTAATCTGCTGACATATTTCCAGATCAAATGTTTGTTTTCTAGCAATAAATTTGGCTGTCCTCCGATAGCAGTGATTTGTTTGAAAACCTAAAAATCTTTAAATGTTGCTAATTGCTCTGAAGATGTTAAATTAGACTTCTGAGCAGGAACATTTGCAAATGGAAAATGTTGTACATTTAAACTTTGTAATGCTGGCTTTCCAACTATTCCATTAATATTCAAACCAGTTGCATCAATTAAGCAAAACCTAGAGGTAGATTTGGGCTCCCTCTCACTTTTTATTGCTGGCCCTAACACACAAATCAGAGAGGGTGTATTTCTAATACAAGAATGTTCTGCAAACCACTAAATCTGGGATTATCTCTTCGGACTGATTATGTCAAAGCTCTTTAGTCACAGCACTTTTGGAGAGCTAAAAATAAATAGCAGCAGGGTTTATACATTTATTCTCTACCTAAGTAATCTGTGCGTATTGTGTGTGTCTGTCTACAATGTGAGACGTGGTATCTGGACTTAATGTTTATTTATAAGAGCTCTTTTCCTAGGAAGGATTTTGGCAAAGGGTTTAAACCAAACTGTCTTAGGAGAATCGCCCGTGGGATAAAGTCTAGAGCGAGTTGAAAGGAGCCGGGTTCCAATCAGAAGCGTTTGAAGCAGCAGATTGACAGCAGAGCAAAACCTGGCCCCGTGGTGTTTTGAAAATGGATGAGAACTGGTTCTTTTCTTTCTTACCAGTGATGAAACAATCTTACTCCATCAAATACAGGGAATTGTAACCCAGATTTCAGTGCCACAATTTTGCACTGCTGAAAATCTGGAGAATTTTGTGCATTTAATTTATGTGAGAGCAAACTGAAGTTCTTAGAGCGGTAGAAGGAAGTTGGGCATGCTGTCATTTGCCTCCTGGCCCTGGAGTATGTAGGAGAAAAATCTGAAGAAGAAGAAACACTTTACAAAGAATTTTTTAGTTGGATACATCAAAGACCTGTGGATGCCTTTCCATGTAACTCTTCTACTCCTGTGCAGTTTCTCCCACTGCACAGGGTTGATAACTGCATGCTCAGGAGAAAATGGAACCAAGGCTTCAGGTACACAGCAGGTCAGGGCCTGCTACATAAGAAGTCAAATGGGAAAAATAAACAAATTTAAAAATGATTTTGTTCTTATTTAAATTCAGCAGTGGATTGCTCAGAAATGGTTTGATAAAAGTAGGCAGTATAAACAGAAAATAGTGCTGGAGGCAATAAATCTTGCATTGGCAGAGGTGGAATGGATGGAATCCAGTTTGTTCAGCTCCCGTAATTCTGCAGGTATTGGAAGGAGTTCTTTGTTGTTATACCAATAAATCAGATGCTGAGACTTCAGTCTGGAGCACATCTCTAGTACTAAGCCTTATTGACTGAATATTTATGTGGGAAACAAGGCATTTCCTGATGTTATAGAAAACATTGCAGAAATATGCAGCACAGATATTTTTCTGAGTATATTTACAAATGTAAATATATTCATAATATAAATATGAATGCATACATTTCCCTGTGTTGAGGAATAATGGGAACAATGTTCTTAGTTAAACAGACTTTATTCACAAGTCTCTCATAAAACATTGTAAAACAACTCTTCTCATGTTCTTTGTGTTGGGTGTCACCTGACTTCCTAAAGGTAAACATTGGAAATGTTCGACAAGTTGCTCTTATTCCTAGTAAAAATAGTACATTTGCTTTCTTGGAATGAAACAATTACTGTCTTTGAGCTTCGTCATTGTCTGCTACAATGTATTTTCTGTAGGAATGGTTTTCATTTATTCTTTTAACTCCTGTGAAACTGATCCTACAACCCCAGTAACGCACATTTTTGTAACAAAAGAAGGAATGGAGTCCATCCAGGCCTGCTGTCACCAGAAGAGCACTTCTGAATTAGTTTTACACATAACTGGAGCTTTGGGGTTTGATATTTTTTTAATGTAAGAGAACTGAGGATATGGCCTTTATATTCCACGCTTTGTTTTCCTTGTGTGGTCCTTGCTCAGGTGTTGCCTCAGTTGGAGTAAAGCCTGAATTCACAGGTTACCTATTCAGAGCAGCTCCAGCTGGGATTTACATTAGGATGATATTTAGCCCTTGGTGAACAGTATCATCCTCATCACACCCAACTGGTTCTGAGCTCAGTGCACTCAGCTGAAAGGTGTGAACAGTATGAACATGTTGATGTCAGTAGTGATCCCAAACCCATCACTCCATGGAGCGGAACATTGACTCGAATTCCTACTTCAATATATCTGTTTCCATAATCAGTTACTCAAGAGACGATTCTTGCAGAGAGAAAGACAAAACCTGTTCTCACTTGAAAAGGTAAATCTAGAGTAGTTCCTTGATGGCACTTCAAATTTAATTAAACCAATGCACCTGGAAAGCGAGTACAGACCTGGGCATTGGGGACACTGTGTTAGGACACGTGAGAGGAGCTGTGTGTCCTTCGTGGTGTTTATTATACCTACAGTATTTTTCAGCTTGTTCTTGTAGTGAACTTATATTACAAAATTAATCTTTGCACTGACTTGACTATAAAAGCTGTGAATTTATTAGCAAGATTTTTTTGTTTTTTTCAAGTGAAAAGAAGCTATTTCCTTTCCCAAGAACACATTATTCCAGAAGGGAGAAGAGGCAGTGTGTTGCCCACACACAGTATGGCTCACATGCACACACCACTCAGAAGGTGTGCCGTGTTCTCACCACAGACACAAACCCGTCCGTGTGTCTGTCCTTACTGAGCCCTGCTTGGGCTCCTGCCATTCACACACAACCTTCCAGAAAATACAAAGCAGCTTAGCCTGCATGTCAAGTGTAGGGTTTAAACCTTAAAAATCAGCACTGCTGCCCTTTTATTGTGTGTGTGAAGGCTGTGGGAGCACGTCCAGAATCTGGGCTAGAAGACATGTAAAAACCAACATTTTTTAATTTATTCTTTCTGCAAGAAGAGGAATTACTTAATGATGTTAGAATAGTAATCATAGAATGGTTTGGGTGGAAATGACCTTAAATACCCCCTCATTCCAACCCCCTGCCATGGGCAGGGACACCTTCCACTATCCCAGGTTGCTCCACTATCCTAGGCCAAGCCCTGTCCAGCCTGGCCTTGGACACTTCCAGGGTTCATGTTCTAAAGAGCTGAGTGTGTTTCTATGATGTGATTTTACATTTGCTCAACTTCTTGACCACCCTGTGTCCTTCAGGCTGTGACTGGTGTAATGGCCGTGTTAATACCCTGCTGTGTTAATTGTCAACAGCTCCAGTAATTAACAAGAAATGTCACCAGTCTGTATCAGGAGTCTCATGCAAAAGCATTCTCTTTACTGCACTGGGAAATGGAATCTCCAGCCCAGGTTCTGGCCATCTGAAGACTCCACATTTTGGTTTTAAAAATCTCGCAGTTGGCAAGAAAAAGACAATCCTGTGTTTGAAGGTGTCATAATGATTGTTACAGCTACAGACTCCACCTTTAATTCCTTGCTTTGGAGTGGGTAAGCCTCTTTTGGGTTGCTGATAGCATTTCTTGTTGGTTTTTAGCCACGTGACACAGACAACGTCCTGGATCCATCCCGTCACGAGTGCCCTGAGCTTGCTGTGCTCCGAGGAGGAGGAGGATGGCATCAGAGACCTTCCCAGGCCCAAGAGCTGAGGACAGCTGTGGACAGAGAGTAGTTTATCTGGTTTTAGTCCCTTAGTGAGAAGATGCACAGGTTTTAATCTATCTACTTTCTCGTGTGATGTAGTAGTACCTGGTGACATTTCTCCCCATCAAGCTGGATGAAGTTCTGCCGTTTTTGAGGTGGGTTTGTTGATGGGTGCTACAAAGGATGCAGGTGCCACAGGAGTCCTTAATCTGCCCCATTTTGGTGTGCCAGGGATCAGTCTCACCTTAGGGCCCAGTCCAGTCTTTTCATTATTTCCCAATTGACCCATAATTTCCCTGACCTGAAGCTGAATTTTTCAGGTCAGCTGAAATTTTCACAGCTTTGAGCAACGTGGGATTTAAGATGGGACCACTGGTGGTAGATTCCAGCTGATGATTGACTGAGACATGCAAAGTGAGGTGGGGTTTTTGAGCCAATGCTAGTGAGAATAATGTAGATGACTTAACTGAAAATTCTTATTTCTATGGGAGAAATCTGTAAAGTTTTGCTACTAGAAATTTAGGGATTTATTACAAATATTGGAGCCCTGATGACTTTTAAAACAAATACTTATTAAGATTGGTTGTTGAGCTTTAGAAAAATGTGTCTTTGATAAGTTGTCAAGTAAAAAGAAAGTTTTTGTAGAGGACACCATACTCTGACAACAGTATGAGGCAAGATGAAAATTATTCTACTTTTGTATTCTGCTAAACCGATACAGACACACATCAAATACATCAGTGGAAGCTGTGAAGTTTCAAGTACAATGAAACCTGTGAAACCACCTCCAGGATCAGCAGAAATCAGTCACCTCATCAGAACTGGTCTTTTAAGTAGAGCAAAATCATTTTGTGCGCATCGGTGATGTTTTAAAGAGGATAAAGAAAATGATGGCAGGTGCTAGTGCAAGTTAATGAACAGGTTCCTGTGTACCTCAATAGCACAGGATATTTTAAATCTCATTATTCACAGCACAATGTCTGATGTCAGCTTTCTCAAATGTATGATTCTGTGCTACATTTTTCTGGAGGCTCTTTTATGTGTGTGTTGTGTATATAATGGTGGGTGTTACTAATGAATGAGACAGACCTGAACCTGCAGAAGCACTGATGGATATGCCAAAGGAAAACTCTCTCTCTGTGCTTCAGTCCAGGAGAGAGAAGGGGATTGTGGCAGTGTGAGTAAGGCACAGGCTGCAATCACATTTTTTAAGGTCTGTCTTCCGCAGGTGTGGCATTTGAGTTAAGAATCCTTGTCCTCTGAGGAATGAATATCAAAACCAGACTCACTCGCAGTTCTGGTGCCCTGACCACGCTCTCTGTCCTCAGCAATGCAGAGCTGTGCCAGCTCAGGCTCACTGGAACGGTTGATCCTTTTGAACCAAAATAATTCACCTTTTTTTGAAATCCAAGTCAGGCCTCTGAATAGCAGCCCAGTAATCTCCTGCGCTTGGCCTGAGAGCTGGAGAGCACATCACCAAGTGTTCTTCCTGAAGCTCACAAAAGAGGCCTTTGCAGGAAGTAGATGTCAGGGTATACTGAATAAGCAAATAGGAAAAATTTGTTTTGTACTTTCAACTAGGTCAGACCCAAATTATTTGTGAATCTACACAGGTGGTGTGGATTAGGGAAAAAAGCTTGCTCAGCAGACCCACAGTAACTTACATTTCTAAGAAAACTTCTCCTAGCAGTAACACATGAATGGTTTAGCCATGTTTGCTCCAGTGGCTCCTGCGTGCTCCACAGCCTCCTTTGTGCTCCCGGAGAGCTCAGGCCAAAGGGACAGAGCGTGGGCTTCGGTTTCAGGCCTGGACACTCCAGAAGCATTTTTATTTAAATCCCTTATCTCAGAATGGCACAGACTCATGACCCACAGAGGATATGTGATGTTTTGAATTCCTTATGGTATTTGCTGTAGCCATAGTAGTCATTTGGATGCTTTATGACAGCACTTTCTGTCCACACTTCAGTGATATCCAGCCTGCACATAGATTCCAGCTTCCCAGTTCTGTTCAGGAGAGGTTTGAGCCACCCCTTGCTGCCTCTTGCAGCCTCGATGCGTTCTGCTCGTGGCTTTTTGTCAGCCAGCTGGGTGTTCCAAAGGGGAGCAGCTATTTAGGGATGGGGACTGTGGCTCAGGCAGGCTCTGCACGAGCAGGGGCTCCATGGAGAGGAGTTCAAAGCCGTCCTTGTGTTGGATCAGCTGCAGGAAGACAGCTCTGCACGTGCTGCCCTTCCCAGGGCGCTGGGGACGGCGCTGGGCACGCAGCCTGCTGTGCACGGGGACAATCTGCCTGCTCCTCTCACTGTCACCTCCCACAGATGAGAGTGTGGCACAAACTTGGAGCCTCTTCCTCCTTCTCTCTTATAAACCCGCCTAGAAATTAAAGATGTTAGAAATAGATCTCTGCATCTCTTCAGCTGCTCCGGTGAGCATTTCCCTCCTCAGATAATCCACCAGTTCACATTCTCTGGGGCTGAGAATACATTTTCTTACCTGCAATCTCCAAATGTTCCAATCTATTTTTGTACACTGGCATACTTGTTTCCTAGGTTATTACTCTTGATCTCCCCTTGTCTCTTCCTTTCTGTGGAATAGTTTTGTGAATATTACTTTGCTTGAGCTGAACTGTGTATATTGAGAAAATGGTTCTAGGATAACTTGGAACAGAATTTGTAAAGAGCGGTTGTCAACATATGCAACACTGTAAACAGCAAATTTTCGTTTTTATTCCTGAATGAAAAAAATTAAGTGGAAAAGATACTAAAGAGCATGTTATAGCCTTTAAATTAATAAAATGAAACCTTTATATAGGAATGAATCTGTCCCACATAACATTCTCCATCTGTTGAAACGCCTCTTGTAACAGGCTGCTTTAGGAATGGTTTGGTTCATTTATTTAAGTCTCTTTTTTGACACTCAGGAGGTGCCTGGTGCCACTGGGGTAAGGTGGTTGTGGAACAGGCTGGGCTGTGCAGGACTGGCTGTGAGCAAGGCTCTCCAGGAGCTCGGGAAACACTTTCCTGGCTTGGTCTTTGAAATGTTTTATTTTCTGGGAACTGGTGGGATTCTTAACCCTCATCTCGAGATACACAGGAGCATTAATGCTGGCTCCAAACCATGCTCCAAAATTCAGTGGCCTTTTTGCAAGTGCTGCTCTGAGTGACTTTTGTGTGGCTCTATTTTAAGTCAGCAGCAAAAATTTAAGTCAGCTCAGGAGCCTTAGTTCAGTTCTGTGCTCCTGGTCCTCGTGTGTTACCAGCACTCCCCACTCCAAGGAGCACCAGGCTGCAGGGAGTGAGCCCAGTCACACCAGTTCAGACTGGCACCTGTCAGCCCAGGCACTGGGGCCAGCTTTGCAAAGATGTTTAGCAGCTTAAACATGTTCGTGGAGTTAATGGGAATTAGGCACCTAACCTACTTAGATGCTGCTATAAATGCTGCTAGGCATGTTTAGCTACCTAAATACCTTAGTAAATCTTTTCCCTGGCTGCTTGCAGTGATAGTGTACCAAAAATCAAACACTGGTGACTAAAGCCTCACCTTTGTCCTCTGTAACCAGCTTTGCCTTTCCCTGGGGATTGTTTTCATGTAACACTAAAAATACCAGCCAGCTCACAGGTTGTACCATCCAGGCCCTGCTCAGATTTTCTGGTGGCTTGATTATTGCTCATTCTAGATTTTTTCCACAATGGCTGATGTTGGCATGGATTTAATAGGTTGGTATTTTCACAACACTCATTTAAGAGAAGTTATTTTATTACAAGATAATAGTATTGAATTCACTTCCCACAAAGATGAAATGAGTTCTGTATCATTCATTATTAAGTCAATAGAGTTGGAAAAAAAAAACGGCATGGGCCAAAGATCTGTTACAAATAGAGCCTCATGTTTCCCAATATGAAGCTGGGAAGTTGAAATCTGAAAACCAGTGCTGATTCTGTCCCCATGGTACAGTATTAGTCAAACCCAAACTAATTAAAACTATCATTTAAAGAGAGTGGATAAAAAAAATCTTTATCACTCCTGCTCCCAGGTATGTTTTGGGAGGTTGGTTTGTCCCCAGCACATTCTGGCTGTGAAGCCTCAAGGCCATGTTCATCTGATATCCATGATCAGGATCTCAACTTAAAACTTCCAGGATTAGCTGAGGTTAAATATGTGCAGGGTTAACTGCTGTCTAAGGATTTTTCCTTGCCTGTATCTTGCAGCTCAGGAATTCTCAGCACACCAGCCAGGACAGTGATGTGTTTGGTGTTTACAACAGCGCTCGAGACTCCAGAGAATTTAGTCCAGCATTTTTCCAAAGCACACATAAGCTGTGTTTTTCCTTCACCTTAAGAAGGATGATGATAAATAGAGACATTGAACTGCAGCTACATGATCTTTATTATTCACTGAGGGCTCCAACAAGGGAGGTTGCTGAAATGATCCCTCATCCTGATGAGGAAGAATCCAGTTTCTCCAGATAGTCACTATGGGGAATTTTGGTTTCATTGTTAGGCTTCTTGGCTAAAAGCAAACCATGAAAAATCAGTAGTTTTGCTGCTGTTTCAGATAAGTCACTATTTCACCCTGACCCCCAAAAGCTACACCCTGATCAAAAATGTCTTAATCTCCTCTCAAGTACCCTGCCTGTCAGCTACCCCCAGTCAGTATTTCCCTTGTGGTCCAATTATTGTTATTATTATCAAGAACTATCCTTGCTCTTGTACGTGAAGAGAACTCATTAAAACGTGATTGAAGTGGAAAAAAGAAATAAAATTATGTTTCTGGCCTGAAATAGAAATATAACAATAACAGCACTTACATGGCAAAGAGAAAGGATCCTAGGAAAGCAAAGCATTGGAGTTCCTGCTGATGTTTTCATTTTCACTCCAAAGGCTGGTAATGCATCCCTGTTCCTTTCCAACCCCACTGTTCCTGAGAACAGCAGGAGCATGGGGCTCCCTGGGGACAGGGGAGATCTCAGGCCCTGCCTGAGCTGCACATTTTAATCTCCAGACTGAGCCACTGGGGACCCATCGTTAGGGACTGTAATTAGTCACTGTGGGGGTTACATGTTCCAAGCCAAAGGCAACTGCTCATCACTGATGGCATGGCATGAGCAGGAGCAGAGAGGCCCAGTAAGAACCTGCCTGGCACACTCAGACCAAATTACTCCTTCAATTAAATGCAGAAGTGTTGTAAATAATAAAGATACAGAGGATCGGAAATAGGACCTAACTGTTGAAATATGGCTGTGTTGTTACTTGGATAATTGAAAGATACAACTAAAAGGAATCATTCTGGTGTTAACTGAAAATGTGTAAATGCAATTAATTACTCCTTTCTCTGCTCATCTTTGGGAATGCAGTCCAGTCTCTTGAGCCTAAACTCTCCATGGATGTGTAGATGCTCCAACTCTCTGTCGATGCTAAGCAGCACAGTCCTGCATGCTCTGCTGTTTCCAATAACCACTTAGAGTCCTGCAGAGAATGATACAAAAGCCAAAAATGAAATCAATAGTAAATGTTCACTAACAGGAAAAGTCCTGTGGCTGGCTGAGGATAACAGAAAAGTGTTTTACTGCTGTGGTGAGAGGTTGTTTGGTACAAAACCCTGAAGTCTGTTTCCGACCAGGTTTGTTATTGTTGCTTGTCCTGATGTTTTGGATACACAATTTAACCCACTTAGAGGAAACTGAAGGAAAGGCCTTGGTAATTTCACCACATTCATAAAAATGCAGGTTCTCATTTATAAGAAAACTCAGTAGCCATCATGACTGAAGTTCTGAACAGCGACAGTGGGTGCTCCCAGGGGGCTGTTCTGGGCCAGGGACACTCACCTGGAGCACAGGGGGAATCAGCAATTCAGCTTCTGATGTTGCCAAGGGAAATTACAGCTCTCCAGGTAAGGAGAAGGATTGAGTTCCTTTTTTTGCTATAGCCAGAAGGGAAAGGCAAACCAAGGGCTCTGGGGCTGGAGTGAGGACGGGGCACCCTGCCAGGGGCTTCACCACCTCCCTGAGCTCGGGAGCTGGATCCTAGGGAGTGTTACCACGGGAGCTCGTCCTTGCTCTGACAACTTTTAGCTCATTGTAGTGGAAAGCCCTCAATCCAAAAAAACCAATGTGCTCTGCAAAGGCACCAACAAGCTCCAGCTGCAGGCAGGGAGGTGAACGAGCAGAGACGTGCAGAGCAGGCTCTAATTCCTGGCCAAAGCCAAAGCTCAGCCTCCTCCCTCTGTGCCCACTGCATCCAGAAATTGTTCTTGGCTCCATCCATTTACAGCTCTCCTGCCCTACCCAGTTCTGATCGTGATCCCTCCCCTGGAGCAGAGCAGTGCTCAGCTGCCTCTCCCTGTCACTACCACATTTCCAAGGGAAGGACTGCAGCCCTGACAGCTCCCAAGTGGGTAAATTGAGTTTGCAGTAATCCCAAATACCTGAGATAAGAAGCACAGCTCTGCCATGGAGGCTGAGGGCTTTAAAAGCAGGGAGGCACAGGGACTCGGATGGATGTACGTGCCTCATGTCATGTGTCTCTGCCAGGGCTGGAGCCTAATTGGATTTCACAAATGTGACTTCTGTGCCTCTTGATCACAAAACGAAATCAAACCTCAAGAAGTTTTGAATAAATCCATACCCGAAACTTTGCCTCAAAAAAAAAAAGTCTCATTCCAGCTCCTCCTCTGCCTCAGCAGGGGAGCAAAATGAAAACTTCAGAACTATTGCTTTAAAACAAATAAGAGAAGCAAAGCACAGCCAGCAGATCTGAATTCTTGGGTGCACTGAATAAAATCAGTCATGTGATAATGATGGGATTTTCTAGAACACCTTTTAGGCATACAGTTTTTGCATTAAATCTATTCAGATGTCCCTAGAACATCTGCTTCTTCTATAAAATGGGAGTAGCAACCACTTTTTTTACAGTGCACTGACAGCTACAGATAAAAGCCTGGTAATTGCTAGCAGGGACTACTGCCTAACCAGAGATTTTCTTCAAAGTTAACCTGCCAAGATTTTTAAGACTATTGCACATGATAGCCCTGTGCCGGTTCACACAATTTCGGGGGGTGGAGTACGTGTTAAAATTGTAGATAACAGTGGGATTCAAACAGCTTCCAGCCTCCCTTGAAGGCAGCTCAGACGCGGCTGATGCCTGGAGCCGCGGGAGCAGAGGGAGCAGAGCAAATCCGCAGATTTGCTGTTAATGTGACCTAAAATCAGTGGAGCTGCTTTAGCACGTGGGTGCCATGGGCTGCTCTGCTTCCCTTCAGGGAGACACCGAAACACCTGCTAAAACCCTGGGTAGCCCCGAAAGAGAGGAGCCCTTTATAGGCACTGCCCGGGAAGATCCACAGCTCTGCAGCAGCACCGTCCTGGCTGCTTTTCATCTCCTCTCTCTCTGCCTATGTTTATTCATGAGTCAGGGTGCAGGGAAGATGAAAAGGCTGCTGGCAGACTTCTCCCCGGAGTCTCCACTTGAAATGGTACCACATTTCCAGGGAAGCCTCACTTGTGCTCACAGCAAGGCTGGTCCTCATGGGAACGCCGTCATTCCTCTGCAGCTCTCAAGGCAGGCAAACATCATCCAAACACTGAGGCACAAGAAGTCACTAAACCTCATCTGCTTTGGTGAGATCCAGAGCTGGAGTGAGATTTTACTGCTCTTGAAAAACGCAGTATTTTGATGGATTTGCCCGGTGCCAGGGTGTCCCTCTGGTCTTTACACAGCCACTTGAACAGCTGTAAAACAGCACCTAAAAACCAGGGGACTGCTGGCACACAGGCCTCGAGCAGAGCAAGTTCTGCTACAGAAAACCCAGCTGAGATCTTTCTTTGTAAAAGGGAATAGCAGCTAGTGGAACAGAAAAAAAGAAATCTGTACCTGAATGAAAGGAAAGTGACATTAGGGAGGACTTCTGAGCTCAGAATAGCTCCTGCCGTCCTCTGCCACAGCCTCACTCCGTGAGCAGGGACAGCCAGGGACAGGCTGCCAGGGTGCTCAGTTCTTGTAGGCAAAGTCCTCTGCCTGGAGCACCTGCAACCTGGAATAAAAATCAGTCTGATTCTTGTAATTCTGAGGGGAAGTGTTAAAAATATTAAAAAGAAATCACATCTCCTCTTAATTATAAATCTGGAAAGCCTAAGGGTTTTTTTAGTTGATTTCAAACTCCCATCAGTGCTGTTGGTGCTGCTGCTGTATCACAAAGGGGTCTCTGCTGAAAAGTTTGGTCTAAACAAAGCAAAACCACAGCATTTTATGTCTGCAACTGCAGTGTGTGTTAAAGTTACAGGATCCTCTCCCATGAACTCATGCATGTTTTACTTTCTATTCAAATTTACAAGCACACTCAGACAACAGCAAATCCTGTGTTTATAATAAAGCCAGTGTTCCCTTTCCAGAAAAGCCAGTTGTATGGACCACCATGGACCTTCTTCTGACCCTTATGCCAGAAATATGACATTTCCACAGATTTCTTTGTATTTCAAACCCAGTCTCTGAGGCAGGAAGCTGTAGCAGCTGCAGTTTCAACAGTGAGAGTGAATTGTTCTAGTAGAGACTACTCAAGAGCTACTAATATTAGCATAATAAAGCCTTTGACTGACTTCCAAAGGACCTTAGTGCAACTCTTAAGTAAAACAGTCTCACCTACTCACAACACAGAGCAATCAAGGTGTTTTCTTGCAGGACAGCATCTCACAGTCTCCCTGTCCCAGGCTGGACCCGCAGCAGCTGTGTTCATCACCTGCTCCGAGGGGCTGAGGGTGGCTCAGCTCTCAACAACCATCAACACCTGTCAGGATCAAACCCCCCCAAATCCGACTGGGATCTAAGCAGTTCAGTTTTCCTATGAGGAGCAATTGTGAGAGGGTTTGTGCAGAAATCTGCAGTAACTGTGGTCGATGCTGATGCTGTTACTGAGCAGACACTGCTCAGCAGCCTCTGAGCAGCTCAGTGATGGGGCTTGAGAGACAAGAGGACATTACTGTGAGGTTCAGAGAAATCTGATGTACTGCTGCTGTAAGACTTCTTACTGGAAACAAGTACCTGGCTGCTGTGTGCAAGAGGTTTGCAACCTGTCAGTGTCGTAACAGACCTTGTTACCTTGTAGATACAAGAAATCACACAGTTAACTCTGGCAAATACTCACCTGGCATACAGGTGTTACCCTCTTAAGATCCCCCTACCTGATCCTACAGGAAACAGGGACAAAGAGAGAGAGAGACAACACTGATGAAAACTCAGTGACTTGTCCAAGGTCATGCAGCAAGGGGTGGCAGGGGCTGGAGAGCTGAGGTCACCAGACTGGTGCCTCCACCCCTGCACTGAACTGTCTCAGTATGGGAAGGCTCCAGATCAAGTGTAAAGGCTTAAATTATAAAAAAATTTTATTCTTCAAAAACAGTAGTAAAAAAAAATGGTTTCTAACTTTTTTATCTCCTGCTCAAGAAAATAAAAATAATAAGACAATATGAGCTTCTTGCAGAAAGGACAGGTTTTCCAGGAAAGAATTTACATAACAGAATAGTAGACAAGTCATTTAGATAATGACCAAGATAAAATAATGATGCTGGATGTCTGAGCAAAGCATCAGAGATATGTTCCAAAAATCTGGTCTTAAAGTCTGCAGCAGATGACGTTTTGTTTCTGTTGCATGGAAGCTTCTTGGCCGTGGAGGCATTGCCCTGCCCGATGGCTCCAGGACAAAGAGGAAGGAGTTCCCTGAGGAGAAAAACAATCCCCGAGTTGTACAAGCACAGATGCAGAGAATTGTGAGAGGCTGATTGTGCTGAATGGAGCCAGCGGATGGGACTCTGTATCCATGGTACCTGAGGAGGTGACTCATGGCACCACTATAAATATGAGCTTGCCTGCAAAGAGCACACTTGAGTAAAATCTGCATTTGTACTGCGTTTGCACAGCAAGCTTGAGACTCCACTTCTCCCGGCGTTACCAGTGCCTCCCTGAGGATGAGATACTGGTGTGGAACAGGAGAGACCCCACAATCCCCCTGCTCTGCCTCCCCTTGTCCCAGCTGGTGGCACTCAGGGACACCACACCCCGGCAGCAGCAGCACATCCCGGGCTGATGGAGGGATCGTGCCATGCCATGAGGGCACCACAGCAGGGAGGGAGCACGGCTGGGTACAACTGCAAGAGCTCAGCTAACAGTAATTCAAAATATTTGCTTCACTCAGGAGCAAGCCACTGGCACGGGCAGTGCCATTGGCCACCAAGAACAGAGTGGTGGCACAGGGGGAAAAGGTGGCTGCCAGTGGGATAGCCATTAAACACCTGCACACCACCCCATTTGGATCTCTCCTGGGGAGGAAGAACACGGCACCAGACCATCTGAAAGTTCCTAGAAGAAATCGCAGCCCTCGTAAAGACATCAGGCAGAGCTCTGCTGGCAGCCTGGAATTCGCATCAGCAAATAGTTTTGGATGTTTGCGCTTGTGGAGACTGCAACTTGCCTGCCTAGTGAAAAAGGGAAAAAGGAAAAAAGGCAGCCTTTCCGGACTGAGAGAAGTGCCATTTGCTTCGGAGCTGGGGAGCTCAGTGCCCCTGGGGCGAATGCAAAGCTGTCTGTGGGTTTCAGACCACGCTGCTCCCCTGGCCATGGGAACGAGGGTGGAGTCGCCCTCCCTCTCCTCCTCCGGCTGAGTGGTGATGGATGAGGGTGGATCAGTGGCGAAGGAGAGCTGCGTTCGCGGCTGCTCTGCAGTCACAGGTCTTTAAGACATAGAAACAGGACTTTTAAAAAATATTATACCGAATCCTTAATGATTCTTAATGATTTTTAGGAGGCACAAATAACTCGCATTACAAGAACCTTCTTCTCTCCTCATGTTTAAATATCCCCTGGCCAAGGGAAGGTGGGAAAAAAGTAAGAAATCTGATTTGGTTCAACAATTTGAAAAACGCTTTGAAAAAGGTGATAGACAAGCACTTCCTCTCCATTCAGGGTCACAAACCAGATGAAATCTCACTGCTCTGGTAATTTTTCGCAGGTGTTATTGTATGGCTTGAGATTCTGATAAAATGGAAAGATAATCAAATTGGAATCCCATTAGTATGTACCTTTTTTAAGATTAGCAATTTCACAGTATATTAATTTTTTCCTAGATGAGTTTAAATGTGTAACAGCACTTGATTTAACAGAGCTGCATGGGCAGACAGTATTCCAACATTGTGAACATCTGTTCTGAGTTACCAAAATTCCAGCTCAAAACCAAATATTTCCCCTATAAATCAACCCAAACATTATCCTGAGTGTTGTAACAGATGCAAAATTATTCTGGCTCCCCCTGCCCTGTGGTTTGGCTCTTTCCTTAAACTTGATGTGAATATATTTATTTAAACACTTCAAGAAATACACATCTGAAATGGCTATTTAAGCTTCCTTGGAGTCTGTCTGATGTTGGTTCAATGTTTATGGTCAGTTGACAGACTGCCTCATTAACTACAGATTCTATTAATTAGTGTAAGCTCTGGTTACAGCTTTGCAGATGAACCTGTTCTGGAGCAGCACTTAAAGTCCCACTCAAGTGTTCTGAACACTTCAGCCCAACAGCACAGAACTGATGACCCCGAGTTTGTGAGAGGGGCAGAGTTTACTTTGGGGTTTATATTCATTCTGTTCTGGCCTGTTTCAGTGGGCTCTTTGCCCCCATTGTTACTGCTGCTGGTCATCTTCCATGAGCTAAATGAATCAGAAGAGGTATTGATTTATCTGGCATAAAGAAATGAGATTTGTTTACTAAACATGAAATTTGGAAAGAGGCTTTGCAAGACGGTTCCCAGTTAATGGTCTGAGTATGTGAACAAAAATGTTTACTTAGGCAGAAGCAGCAGCTCCATACTTTGAGGTGTTTAATTGCATTAAGCTTCATATGAGCAACTGGGATTCAAGATCTTTTTTTTTTAGTTTATATGTAACAGCTCAGACAAACAAGGAGAGAACCAAATTGTGGTACCATGACTAACTAGTTTGTATAGAGAAAAATCCTTTTGGTTCATCCCTCCTTGCACAAACTATCCTTTGGGAGCAGAAACAAGGCTGTGCTTTGAGGATGACGTTTTGGAGTTGTTAATCATTTTCTGTCTTAAATGCTTGGAGAAAAACTCTGTGTGTGGATTAAATATAACCCTGCCTTTAGTGCTGGTTGGGAAATGGGAGTCCCAGGCCAGTTCTCTCCCACAAACAATGGGAACACGTGGGCCATAGGGAGACAGGAGGATGGCAAAGGGAGCACTGTAGGACCCAAGAGTCTCTGTCAGTCAGTGGAAACCACACGGGGTTCAGCCATAAGAACCTGCATTGTTCCCCTGCAGGGATGCCAAAGTTGTTATGAAGTTGAGGGCCACGTTTTCCAAAGGCAATTTGTTAATTAAGGCATAACAGTAAAAATGCCAGGGAGCTGCTGATATGTAAACCTGCATAAAAATGTGCATTTTGTTCAACTTTTCTATTTTTAAAGAGATCGGAACCCATTCTATATGCAGTAGGCTACATCCTTCTATGGCATTATACATTAGCTTTATATATTGTTAATTAGACCTAATTTAGGCCTTGAAAAATCTCATTAAAATTCTGATTAGTGCTGTTGGCAAGCAGCCATCTAAAAAGCCTCTATTTCTTTCTTTGATAAGTTTGAAGCCGCTATAACAAACAGTAAAAATAAGATCACAGCCTTCTTTCTCATGCCAATCAACATAATGTATTCTCCAGGTCAAAGTCATTTAAGGAAAAATACAGGAGGAGGACATCTTTATTTCCCTGCATGGATGCTGTCAGGTGGCTATAGAAAATTATATGTTTATGCCCTTTGGCAGTTAAAAAAACAAAACAAAGAAAAAACCCCAAACCCAAGAAACTTGTTATGAAAATGCCAGTTGTAAGCCTTAAAAACCAACATACTCTGCAAGCCAATTTAAAAAAGGGGTTTTTTAAAGGCTTTAAAAATTAATGGGAATAAAAATATTACAAAGTTGGTTTAATATTAAAACAGTTTTTTCTGATGTTTTCTGCATAACTTTCTGTCTGATGCTTTCCATACAGCTTGTAGTCTAAATGCCTGACCAGGAAAACATAAAGACAAGAATATCTTTAGTCCAAATACAGTCAATTATGCACCCACATTGCTGCAGATCAGAGAAGATAACTTTAAAAGAAATCATGGCATTAAAAAAAAAAAGTCAAAGGCAGAATAAAGCAACAAATAATAGCAGGGCTGCTCTGCTTCCTTGTGCCTGTGTATTTTGAGGGGTTGTTATGATACAGCTGCCAGCTATCATTGTATTCATCTCAATTAACTTCAACATTTGACTTTAATGCAGAAAAACTTTACAAAGCTGAGCACTGCTTGAAATGGCAAACATGAGGTGTCTCTTTTCAGCGTACGTTGTCTCTGCACATCTGTCCTTGCAGGAGACACAAACAATGAGCCTGGGCTTGCAGAGGAGCCAGGGCTCTGCAGAGCTGCTGACTCCAGCAGAGCAGAGGCAGGAGGGCTCTGATGTGTCCCTGTCCCTCGGAGCACAGTCCCCAGTGTGCAGCTGCTCTGTCTTGCGTCACCCTGGACACCGGTAAGACAAAGCCAACATATGATTATGGGAAAATACCTCCTTTTCCTTCTCATAAACACCCAGCCATGCCACTGAAATTCATCTTTTGGATACTCTCTATAAGTAAAGCTGATTCTGGGTTGGAATATACATTTTTTAAAAATCCAACTTACTAATACTCTATTTTTCCAAGCCCCTTTAAACTGTAATCTTTAAAGGTCTAATCAGTCTTTCTGTATCAAATAAAGTAGGGAGATACACACACACACAGAATCCAGGGTGCATTTGCCTCTTAAGACAGTGTTCAGTCTCTGTGTTGCATTGATATTTGCATAAGTAGGTTTCCAAAAACCTGGGAAGCCTGGCAGGCTGGTATTTAACATATTCTGATATGAAATGGCAACTAGTTTCCAACTGAAATTCCTGATGAGAGATTTAAACAGAATAAAATGGGCCATAAGAGAGGTGGTAATTTAGCAGAATGCCCTGGCTGGGGGTACCTGGGGTCTGGCAGCAGTGTCAGGAATCTGCTCAGGTACTGCATGGAACTGAGAGAGGGAGTGCATTAAAAAAGAGGGAGGAAAGAACTCGCTCAGTCTCATCAACAAAATTTAATGAATCTAAACCTGCAGGACAAACTGCATACGGTTAAAAATGTGCATTTCTGCATTACTTACTGCTGTTAAAATAATTCTTTCTTAAGGAGACATAGCATGACTTTAATGCCTTTATGTTTAGAAGCCTGATTTTTGTTTGTAGGAATTTTCCCAGTCTCCCACAGAAGGTCAGGCTTTCCTGCCAAAGATAAGAAAGGTTTATCACGTTTCTGGGTTCTTAATAATTTAAACCCATGGGATTAAAAACTGATCAGTGCTTTCTGTGTTTTGTTTTGTTAAGAGGGAAACCCGGGAGCAAGGTGGATGTCACAGAAGGATCACAGAAAGAAATCCCAAGCTTAGGGCAGCCCAGCAAGCCTGAAGCCCAGGGCAGCAGTCACTTCAGTGACTTTGAGAGAGCTCGTTGGAGAGCACGGGTTTGCAGCATCAAGCTGTACAGATCCCGACCTGATAAGCCTATGCATGCAGAATTCTTCAGGCTAAATTCTGCCTGACCTTCCCCAGCACCGTGCCTGCAGCAAGCTCTCTGAAAGCAGCCATTTGAAGTCAGAGAAATCTGGGTCATTGACTTCAATAGAAACTCTGATTAAGGAGGGGATGATGCTCAGCTCCTGCACCTTTCACTCTTCCCTTCTGCTGCAGCTCTGCCTGGGGATGGGCTGTTTTATTCTTTGCTCGTGGGTGCTCTTCTGTCTCCAGTAAAACCAATGCCAAATTCCAAAATCAAACAGCCTGAGCATGTAAGAACAGCTATTTCTAAACTGTCTTTTTGCAGCACGCAAGCCAAGAGTGAAAAAAGGAAGAGGACTGGAGTGCAGAGGAATAAATGGAAGGATCAAGTTGTTTTTCCCATTGGCACCAGCTGGGAGTTGTCCTTATTCAGGGGAAGGTCTGACTGCAAAACGGGCCAGCTACTCCCTTATCTCTCGTCTCAATCCAGTTCTGTCATCTGGCTGCTTACACCTGCTGGCTCTAAATAATTCGCCAAGGCACCAAAGGCACAAGGTGCCTGGAAATGGCCTTGAGAGTCTGGTTAATACTGAACAAGGGGAAGGTTGCTTTAAAAAGCAGAGTGGAGCATTTATTCCAAAACTGTAGTCATCAGTGAGAGCCACACTTAGTGAGTTCAAACCAGGTCAGCTGCCCAGGCAAGAACATGTATTTGATCTACCCTGTCATGGTAAAGGCTGCCTGTAAACTTTGGCAGAGAAAATTATTAATCTTTCAACTCACAGCATATAAGCAATGACTAGTAATACCTATTTTTCTGAGAACTGGAATGCCTTTTGGAACCACCCCAGATTACTTAAGAGAAGTTCCTCTGCCATCACCCAAAAGCAGTTCCAAACCTGTCTCTCCCACATTCCATTAAACTTTAAAAAAAAATTAAAAATAATGAAAAAAAAGAAAGGCAAGGGCAGCTCATGGTTCATTCAACAGGCATTTTTCCTCTTGTGAGGAGCCATAGCAGCTCACTCAGCTGCACCCCACGGGGACAATAAACATCCATTTTTCAGTACTTCAGTGCTGTGGGTAGCAGCTTTCACTTGGAAAGCCAAGTGAGGGCTCTGGCCAGAACCTCTGTGGAGGGGAGGGCAGTGGGGGGCAGGCATTGCTCCTCAGTGTCTCTCGACCTTCTCTTCAAAAGCTGCTGCTTTTCAGCTCAGTTGGGTGTGGGTATCTGAGCGTTCTCATGCAGCTTTTCATGGCCCTCCACATTCTGCATCACGTAGCTGGAAACGCACTGCCCTGCGAGGCCAGCCTGGGAACTTGCGCTGCTTTGGGACAAACCAGAACTAAAACAAAGGCTGAATCATGAAACTCTTCAAATTCTCTCCTCTGTTTGTTTGTTTTTGGGGTTTTTTTGTGCATCTCACTCAGTCCTTTCATCCATTGTTTTGGCTCCCAAAGGGCTGAGGTGGAGATCCACTCAGTGGGTATTTAAAGGTACTGTAAACCATTTGCTTTTTCAGTCTGTCCTGTGCCTTGACCCGAACACTTGTTCTGCATTATTTATCCTCTCCATCTTGCAGCTTGTTCTCTGCCCGCCTACTTTTGCAACTCTTTTTTCCAGACAGAACATATTTAACAGTGGAATGAAGTGACAATAGCAGTTCAGCTGTGACCAGATACCTGACTAGAAGCTTTGCTCAGGTTTGAGAGATTTCTCACACTGCACATACAGTACTGGCTCCCATTTAATCCTGAGACAGAAAGAGAAAAGCCTGAATTCTTCAGACCAGTCTATATTTAAATACGCACAGAGTTCTAGATCGCAAGCTGACTGTACAATACCTGTCTCCCAGCACGGGAGCGGGTGTCTCTCCATCTATCAGTAACTATATTTCTGCTGAGCCACAATTACTGCATCGTCTTCCTGCCCCACTTTCATCCATGTTTATGGAGAAAATACAAGTAGGTCCCTTGGAACATACTAGTCAGTTGGATCCCTAAAAAAACCACTTTCACTCCAGCTTTCTGTATGAGGAAAAAACCCTGCAGTCATGTTTCCACGAGGTATTTCAGAACAGAACTCCCAATTTCCATTACAGGCTATGCCATGGCAATGGGTAGGAGAACGGGAACTGCTGCAGAACAGTGGAGAAAATGCATCTCATGAACCGTGCTAGAGGTTTTCACCTAAAACCTGCAGTCCCTCCTTTGTAAAACCCATTTAAAATAACTTGGGGGAGGGAGGGAGGAGCTTTATTGCGTTTTCAGCGAAGGAGCACGAACAGATTGAGACCTAAGGGCAGGACAGAGCGCAGGCCAGGCCAAGGGTTACCCGAACGCGTCACCCGCGGTGCCCGTGGTGCGAGGTCACGACCCGAGCCAGGTCTCTGACCCGCAGCGCTCTGTGCGCAGCTCCGGCGGCACCGGCTCCGGAGCTCCCGAGGGGCCGGGGGAGCTCCTGCCCCACCGAGGGCACGTCCCGCACGGTCCCCGCCGGGGCCGGACACGGGGACACGGCGGCGGGCGGGACATGGGGGAGACACGGCGGGCGATGATGGGGGCGGTGCCGGAGCCGCCGCTCGCCTCGGCGGCAGGAACACATGGCACGGCAGGACAACAGCCAACGGCAGGGCAACCCCCCGCAGCCTGGACACCCCCTTCCTCCGGCAGGACAGCCCTGACACCCCGTCCCCGGCCGGCCCCCATCCCTCGGCAGGACACCCCCGTTCCGCTGTGGCGAGGGNTGTCCATGTCCATGTCCATGTCCTCCCCTCACGGACCCGCCGGTGCCTCCCCCGCCGAGCCTCCGGGACCGCGGCCAGCGCTCTGCAGGTGTCGGGGTGCCCGGTGTCCCCCGCGGTGGCCGCCCCGCGGTGCTCGGGACCCGCTGCGGTCCAAACCGGCCCCTGGCCGTGGGGCTCCGGCTGAGCATCCCCCGATCGCAGCAGCCGTCGGGGTCCGTGGGTGCTCGGGGAGCCAACACCTGCCCAGGTGGGATGGCCCGGGGCAGCGGTCACCATGTCCTCAGTGCACCTTGGTAGAAGGACCCCTGAATATAAGTATAAAGATTTTTTTGACTTTAAAATCGCCTTGCAGATTGTCTTTGCTGAAGAAAATAATCACACTGAAAAAAACCCAACATCTTAGTGGTACATTGACCACTGGGTACTTGGTTTGAAACGAATCGGATTTTTAGGCCATATAACTGCTCCCAGTGATGGAAGCAACTATGAGCAGAAATATAAACATGGATTGAGATAATTTTTTTCTTAAAAAAGGCACCCATCAAGGTATTTTCAATAGAAAAACTAAGCAGCTGCATAGTCCTTCATAAGCCATAAAATAAACATTTTATGGGTGAATGCTAAGCTAAGAACACATGCCAAAAATTGTATTGCAATTTGAAAGTGGAGAAATTTAGACAGTGTATCATTAGCTCTATTTTGTCTTGGTTGACTTTACCTGGAGTGCACCATGCGGGGTCAGCCAGTGGTCAAAACAGCAGGAAGGAATTGAGAGCCACCTTTGGAAAAGTGTAGCAAGTAAAAATCAGTAATTTGTAGGTACAGACAACAACATGATGTCCTGACAGCCTCGAATTTAGGCTGTTTGGGATTAAACCTGCCTGTGTAGCATGGCTGGAGTTAAATTACTGCTCCTGTTGTGTGAGACCAAAAATAACAGCTCCAGCACCCTGCTCAGGTACTCTGCTCAGCTTTGCTGGCTGGTCTATAAATTGGGAAGAGTTATTTTGGCTTTCTCATCCAGGAAATACCCAGCTCCTACATGTTGGGAATACAGGGTCTGTAACCACACAGAGAGGCTTCCTTTTGTTCCACACTTGCACTGATCTACCCATAATTTACCCCATTCATTGCCAAGCAGTGAAGGTTTCCTGTCCTTCTGTGGTGTTGAAAATGCTGTTTCTTTCTGTTGAGTTGGGTCAATAATGATAAAAACCACAAATAGTTGTGCTCAAGTTGAGCTTCCACCTGAAACTAATCTTGTTACTGATGTTTCCCAGTATCCCCATTACTTTTACATCTTCTGTTCTATTTACTCTTCTTTGCTGCTTATCTAAATGTATCTATTTTTCTTTATGCAGCACAGAAGAAACATTCTGTACCATATCTGCATATGGATTGGCAATCACCCTAATCTTTGTGTCACTCATCTGTACCTCTGTAATTAAAGGTTTCCACTAACCAGCAATTTGGCCGTCTGAGGCAACGTCGGTACGTGTACAGTCATTTAATAATCCACGGCTTTTTCCTTGCTTAGGTGACACTTAAAAACTCCTGTGCTGCTGCTATCACACCCCTGCTCCAGTTGGGAACCATGTGGCATCTATGGCATCCCAAGGTTCTCCCAAGCCCTGCTCAGCCGTGCCCTGAGTCTCTTCTTGTCACTTGTCTCTAGTTCTGCGGGGCCTGACAGACACAATCCCCAGTCTTCAGGTTTTTAGTTGTGCCACTGCAGTTTTATTGATTTGAATGTACTTTGGACTTTCATCAGTTGCTTGCTTTAGGCAGATCATTTAACAAGACACTGGTCAGTGCACCTAATAATAGATCATAGAATTATAGAATATCCTGAGTTGGAAGAGACTACAAAGATCACTGAGTCTAACCCCTGGCTCTGCACAGACACCCCAACAATCCCACCCTGTGCCTGAGAGCATTGTCCAAATGCTCCTGGAACTCTGGCAGCCTCGGAGCCGTGCCTCTGGGGAAGAACCTTTTCCTGATATCCAACCTAACCCTCCCCTGACACAGCTCCAGCTGTTCCTGGGTCCTGTTCCTGGTCACACACGTAATAGATACAGTAGATACATAAGGAGAAAACATAACTGTTCCTCAGGCAGCTTTTAATTCTAAATACTGGGCAGTTTATGCACATAACTTATCTTTATTTGCTTCTAGTAAATATTTATGATTATTTATATTTATTGATGGTTAAAAGCTGACTTTTGAAGAAAGAGACACAAATAAACACAGATGGTAAAACTTTGCAAAATGCGATCCAAAAGAAAGCCCAGATGAGAAGAAGGGAAATACAGGTGACCACAGGCACCTGAAGGGTGAAGTTACTCCGGGAAGAATGCAGTTCTTGCACAGCCTGCATGGGCTGAAGGCCTGAGCAGGTGGAAAGTCAACTGTGCTTGAACAAGGATCTCAGTGAGTGGGGAGGAAAGTCCTGTCAAAGCAAAAGCGGGGCCTGGGAGTCTTAGTGGATGACAA
>VZTH01013222.1:0-29177 GCA_013397815.1 Aleadryas rufinucha | reverse complement strand
TGGACACAGCCCTCGAGGTGCAGGGAAGGCGGGGTGGGTGTGAAGTGCAACAAAATGCACACTGTGGGAGGGGGAAAGCTTTCCATAACTTTTTTTCTCTAGAAAATGATATTTCAGATTTTTTCTTAGGTAGGGTTTGGCGTTTAATGATCTCAGAGCAATATGAGAGCAGTGACTTAAAAAAGAGGAACCACGGAAAATGAGGGACTTGTGAATTTGCAGATAAGGCTGAGAGTCACAACATCGGACAGCTGGAAAGTGCAGGTGATTTTTATCTGGCCTGAAAGGGAGACTTGCACTGGGGCAAGGGGAGATGGCTGAAAATACTCTGTTGGAAAGGAGAGGTGTGTTTGGTGCTGGTGGAGAGGGAGCTGGGGAGGGTCAGCCTGGAGAAAAGGAGGCTCAGGGGGGACCTTTCCACTCTCATAACTCCCTGACAGGAGGTTCAGCTTGCACACTAGGAGGAATTTCTCCCTGGAAAGGGAGGTGAGGCCTTGGAAAGAGCTGCCCAGGGAGGTTTGGAGTCGCCATCCCTGGAGGTGTCCAAGGAAGGGCTGGACGTGGCACTCAGTGCTCTGGGCTGGGGACAAGGTGGGCATCGGGCACAGCTTGGCCTGGTTGGGCTGGGAGGGCTTTTCCAGCCTCAGGGGTTCCATGGGAGAAGGAAGAGGGCTCAGGGTGCAATGTTACCCTGTGCCAGAGGAGCTCTCCCAGGAGCTCCTCTCAGCTTGGGGAGCTCAGAGTTTGTCAGAGCAGCTTTTTCTGGCTTTTACCAGGATCATTTCACTGAAATTCCTCTTCCTGTGACAAATGAAGTCCGTAAGGATTTGCCTGTGGAGGTGTGGAGACCCTTAACACTCCAGAATTGTGGTTTATGTCTGTTGGAGTAGCTGGAGGTGACACAAATCATCTTTTTAGTTCTTCTGTCAGGGAAGTGTGGAGGTGTGGGTTGCTCTGGGCTGATTTAGTCTCCAGCTGTTCAGGGATGGTGCAAGGCTGTGGCTGCTCCCAGTCTGGATTTGGCCATCCCCAGAAAGCTCTGTTGGTTTTAGGGAAACAAGCACTTCAGTTTCGAGGATGGGCAGATGGATGTAGTGCTCCTACTGCTGGAGGCTGTGCTGGGCAGTGACCAGTCCCTGTGTGCTCCCCTTGCCTGGGAGGAGTACAGGGAGCTGGGATGGGGGAGCTCCCAAACCTGGGCACAGGGAAAGGGCAGCTTTGACTTTAGCTGGAAGTGCTGGCTTTGGGAATATTCCTGGTGTGGGCCATTGTTGAATTGCTGAAGTTCTTAGTGCTGCAGTGCTGTGTGTCAGCTACTGCTGCCAGGGAGTACCTGGGAATAATGTGGGGGAATTCCTGCGTTTCCTGCTGAATGTGGAGGGGGGTTAGGCAATACTGGCATTTTTTTGGTTAATAAGGCATTATTTTAGTAATGCATGTTCTTTTCTGGTTAATATTGTCAGTTTCTTTCGGCTGATATGGTTTTTCTTGGATCTTTATGCCCATTATTTTTGGTTAACATGCCATTTTTGGGGGTAATACTGCCTTTTTTTAACATCAGCATTTTTTGGCTAATATGGCTTTTTTGGGTTAATATGGCATTTTGGTTTCGCTGGTTCTAGCTTTTTTTTTTTTTGCTAGTATTGCTGTTTTGGGGGTACTATGAACATTGTTTTGGGGTAGTACTGGCTTTTTTTGTTATCCTGGCACGCTTTTGGCTAATCCGGAATTTTCAGTGGTGGAGCTGCAGGAAAACACCACACAGTTCCCTGACAGTGTGCCTGAGGAGCTGTGGGGATTGTGCTGGATTTGTTGACAAACTCAGGGAGTTGGAGCAGAGTTTGTACCTGTTTGTGCTCGGGGAGGAGACTGAGGAGAGGCGGCAGGGAATGTGCTGTAAATAAACCTTGGGGTTGGAAAGGGAATTGGGCCCGGCAAAACTCCCCTGGAACAGCAGCTGCTGGGAAGTGCAGGAGTGGGAAGCAGAGGGAGGGTGGATTCCTGTAATCCCTGTGCAGTGCATTCCCCTTTGCTGTGTTTGAAGCAGTTGGCAAATAGGGTTGAACAGGAAAATCAGTCCTGGAAACCCCCGGGACTGCCGTGGCATCACTGCAGCCCAGGACACAGGCTGAGGTGTGCAGGAACTCCAGCCATAATTAGGGGTGACACCATAATTTTAGGGACACTGATGTTCAGTGACACCTCCTTACCTGTGGTGTCACTGGAATGTTGGTGTCCTTGACCCCCCCCAGGGCTCTGGCAGGGTTTGGAATCGCGCAGTGCCATGGGGTTTGTGCTGAAGGGTTCCGGTGGGATCGCTGCCCTCGGCAATGAGGGAGATGGAAAATGAGTTTGCAGGATGAGCTTTCAATAAAACCTGAATTCTACTTTCCAGGTCTAAGGAGAAAACCTGATATATCCCAAAAATGTTTAACAAATCCTTTGGAACTCCGTTCGGAGGCAGCACCGGCTTTGGCACGACTTCAACTTTTGGGCAAAGTAAGTAAAATATCTGAAGTGGTTTTAAGGTGGTTTTTAATGAGGTGTCTTTTCCTGGCCTGCAGCTCAGACAATCCCATGGAGGTGGTGATCCCTCATGGGATGGAATTAGGGAGCTGCTGGGTGCTCCAGCTGGCTTGGATGAGGTTCAGGCTTCACCTTTAACCAAGCTTTTAGTTTGGGCAGACACCAGGGTTCCATGTGTGCTGTGGAAGCTTCCTTCCTTCTGTAGGAAGAGTGGAAAATGGAATGCTTAGGGAAGGTGGTCTTGCTGGGGTTTTTTGGGATTGAAATCAGTGCTGGGTGTGTTGGGAAGGCTTGGAAGGAGGAGCTGTGCATTGTGAGGGGTGTGTGTGGAGCTCCAGCCGTGGGTGTTGGGGTTGGGGCTCACTGGGCTCTGCCTTGCAGATGCCGGCTTTGGTACGACCAGCGGGGGAGCCTTCGGGACATCGGCCTTCGGCTCCAACAACAACACCGGGGGCCTCTTCGGGAGCACGCAGACAAAGCCAGGTACTGCCCTGCCCGAGTGGAACTGGAGGGGAGAAAGGGAAAAACCCCAAACCAGGGAGTCCTCGACAAAAAATAACCTAACGCCCTCCCAGGCCCAGAACAACAAAACCCCTCAAAGCCCCCAAGCAGAGGAGGTTGTGAAGGGTTAACAGCCTGTTTCTGTCTGCAGGGGGCTTGTTTGGGTCGACCACCTTCAACCAACCAGCCACCTCCTCCACCAGCACCGGCTTTGGGTTTGGAACATCCACTGGGACATCAAACAGCCTCTTTGGAACCACCAGCACTGGTGGAGGCCTCTTCTCATCCCAGAATAATGCCTTTGCACAGAACAAACCAGCTGGCTTTGGAAGTGAGTGAAACTGGTGCCCCTCTGCTGTCTGATGGGAGAGCAGGGGGAGCTGGATGTACCTGGGGGCTGGGACAGGGGTCAGGGTAGGGCTGGGGGGGTTTCTCCTGGACGGTACAGTGATATCCCTGGGCCCACAGCAGTCAAGGGGGAGCCCACATGCTCCTGAATCTGTGGCTGTGATTCCAGCCCTACATTTTAAAATAAATTGCCAAAGGTGCTTGGATGGAATTTTTTATTCTGAAATCTCTTTTGGTGCTGCTTGATTTTAGGATTTTATCCTGTGGCAGAGCAGTTACAGTTGGATTTGTCTGTGGCAGAAGACAGGGAATGCTGTTAAACTCTTCTGTAATTGCATGAAGCAAAAGCAACTGCTTGCAGCCCCTTCTGAGAAGAGAAAGGGAGCCTCACTGATTCCCTTTACTATTGGATTATTGTGTTATTTTTTTCCTGCTTGTCAGGAGTAGAAGGAAACTGGCTGCTGTGGTTTGTCTGGTGTTTCTGGGGTGCTGAGTTAGGGACACTCTTCTACAGCAGAGAACTGCATTAGCAGCACCATCACTTTCCAGCTCTGCTGTCAAATTATTTTTCCCAGCTGTTTTTTCCATTTTCAAACCAGTTTCTAATTTGAATAAAATATTAGGGTTTACATTTTAAACACCAGGTTTGTTTTAATACTGATGTTGTTATTTTTTTATGCTTTATTCAGACTTTGGTACGAGCACCAGCAGTGGAGGGCTCTTTGGGACCACCAACACCACTTCCAACCCCTTTGGGAGCACATCTGGCTCTCTCTTTGGCCCAACCAGCTTTACTGCTGCTCCAACTGGCACAACTATTAAATTTAATGTAAGTTCTGCTTTTTCTTCTTAATCCAGCCTGTTCACTGTGGGAGGCAATCAGTTTTGCAGTTGTTTGTGTCACTGAGGTGAAAAAATGAGTTCATATGCAAGTGTTCTGAAATGATTTGAAAACATCCCTTTAGAAGGACTGTTGCAGTGGAAATAGGTGTCATTAACTCCAGGTTTTTATCCTGAATTTGGAAAGCTTCTCAAACACTGTAGAATCTCAGCCTTGCGGGGTTTAGAGCTGTGCTAACGCTGAAGGGGTAAAGGAGCTCGTAAAGCTGAGCCTTCCCAGGAAGTGCCGTGGAACTGAAGGTGATCCATGGCAAATGCTGGCAGCAATAAGGGTTAGAGACATCTTGGGATGGGGCAGAAGCAGGGCAGCTCTCCTGAGCCAGCCTGGCTTTGGGAATGGGGCCTGGAAGGAGAGGGGTGGTGTCCTGCCTCCTCTGGACGAGTCCCCTTTAAGACAGGATTCAGTAACTGCTGCAAAGTTCCGTGGCAGTTGGACCTGGAGGGTGGCCCAGCAGAGAGGCCTTGAGGAGCTGGGCTAACTGGGGCCTGCTGGAAGAGGGACTCCTTTCCCCAAAAAGTTGTTCGTGCAGATCTCGTCCCTCTTCATTTCCGGACTGAGCTGATGTAAGGCTGAGGCTTTGGGGGCAGAGCTGTGGTGCTGCCTGGGCTCTTGCAGTGCTGCTCATTTGTACTTTCATAGCACTGTTAAAGAAAGGGGAGATAGTGAAATTCATGCAGAGCTCCAGGATTTGTGTCAGTAGCTGAGGTAAACTGCTTTTAAAGTGAAACCAAAAGCAGAATTGCTGGGAGTTGTTTTGAGTGTTCCTGGGGCAAATTCCACTGTTGATTGTCATTGAACACACCTGGGTGAGGCCTCAGCTGTACAAATAATGATGGAATCATAAAACCATGAAATCACACAAGGTTTGGGTTGGAGGGACCTGAAAGCCCATCCAGTGGCACCCCTGCTATGGGCAGGGACACCTTCCACTGTCCCAGGCTGCTCCAAGCCCCAGTGTCCAACCTGGCCTGGGACTCTGCCAGGGACCCAGGGGCAGCCACAGCTGCTCTGGGCACCCTGTGCCAGGGCCTCCCCACCCTCGCAGGGAACAATTCCTTCCCGAGCTCCCATCCAGCCCTGCCCTCTGCCACTGGCAAGCCATTCCCTGGCTCCTGTCCCTCCATGCCTTGTCCCCAGTCCCTCTGCAGCTCTCCTGGAGCCCCTTTAGGCCCTGCAAGGGGCCTAAACCTGGAGCTTCCGTTCTCTAGGTGAACACCCCCAGCTCTCCCAGCCTGGCTCCAGAGCAGAGGGGCTCCAGCTGCTGCAGTGTTTCTGTGGCTTCCTCTGGACTCGCTCCTACAGCTCCATGTCCCCCCCATCCTGGGCCCCTAGGGCTGGGGGCAGCTCTGCAGGTGGGGTCTTGCCTGAGCAGAGTCACACAGAGCCTCAGGTGTGTGCTAGGTGTAGGATTTCCCAGGGTCTGCAGGGAGTTCTGGCTGTGTTCCCCCAAACCTGTCTGGATTTTAACCTGGCCCTTCCTCCCTTCCCGCAGCCCCCGACCGGCACCGACACCATGGTGAAATCCGGCGTCAGCACCAACATCAACACCAAGCACCAGTGCATCACTGCCATGAAGGAGTACGAGAGCAAGTCCCTCGAGGTCAGTGCAGGGGGGCACACAGCCTTACCTTGGGCCTTTTCGGGCCATAATTACAGTCTGTGCTCATTAATGGAACAATATTAATGAATCTTCAATATCTGCATCACACACACGAGGTGTTGTCAAGTAAAACAATTAATGCAATGCCACGTTAATTGCAGTCGGGTTTAAATGCTTAATGCAGGTCTGGGAGAGCTGAAATTCCATCTTGTCAGAAGGACACGAGATCCTATTGGGAACAGCCCTGCTCTGCTGAGATAACAGCAGGATCCCAGACAGAACTCAGTTGTTTATAACCCCATTCGGGTTGGTTTGTTTGACCCTGCAAAACATCTTTTATGAAAAGACCTGAAAAAGCTCTGGGAAGTCACATTGAAGCCTGAACATTTCTCTAGGTTCAGGTCTTGGTTTTGGTGTCCTTGTTTTTAAAAACATAGGTGTTGCAGCTTTTCTTGAGCCTTCACCTTGGTGAAGATTGGGTGCTGTGTGAGTGTGGTAAGGACACTTGCCTGCCCTTGCCCTGTGTAAAAAGAGTTGGATTTTCCTCTAGGAACTCCGTTTGGAAGACTACCAGGCAAATAGGAAAGGGCCCACGAATCCTGTAGGAGCAGGAGCAACTGCTGGCTTGTTTGGCTCCTCCACTGCCACGTCCAGCACAGCCACAGGACTTTTTGGCTCTTCCACTACCAATACAGGCTTTTCCTATGGACAGAATAAAACTGCTTTTGGAACCAGTAAGTACTGCCTGGCCCTGGCATTCCTGGGAGTGCACGTGCAAATGTTCTGTTAAACCATTTAAAATTCTGTGATGCAAAATGCTGGAACACTGCTGTGAGCTCAGAGTTGTGCTGGTTGTATTGCCAGCATTCACTGGTGGGGCTCTTTGCCATAGAAATCTGTTTTCTTTCTTTTCCTTGGAAAAATTGAAACAACAGTTAGATTTTTATTTGTTTTTGGTGTAAACTGAAAGGTAAATAGATCATAGAATCCCAGAATGGTTTGGGTTGGAAGGGATCTTGAAGCCCATCCAGTGGCACCCCTGCCATGGCAGGGACACCTTCCACTGTCCCAGGCTGCTCCAAGCCCCAATGTCCAACCTGGCCTTGGACACTGCCAGGGCTCCAGGGGCAGCCACAGCTGCTCTGGGCACCCTGTGCCAGGGCCTCCCCTCCCTCCCAGGGAAGGATTTTTTCCTAATAATGGATATTTGTGTTTGTGGAATCCAACTGTAAACAGATCCAAATCCTCCAGGCTGTGGGAATGGAAGTGGTTGTTGGATGAGCAGAGACAGGACCCAGGGAGCGGCTGGAGCTGGGCCAGGGGAGGTTTAGGGTGGATTTTAGGGCAAGGTTCTTCCCCCAGAGGGTGCTGGGCACTGCCCAGGCTCCCCAGGGAATGGGCACGGCCCCGAGGCTGCCAGAGCTCCAGGAGCGTTTGGGCAGAGCTGCCCGGGATGCCCAGGCTGGGATTGTTGGGGGGGCTGGGCAGGGACAGGGGGGGGACTGGATGATCCCTGGGGGTTTATTCCCACTCAGGACCTTCCATGACCTTTTTCCCTGTTGGAATGCCGGAGTGTGGGATGTGCTGGCTCTGCTCTCTAATCCCCGTGTGGTGTCCCAGGTACAACCGGCTTTGGCACCGGCACCACGGGCGGGCTCTTCGGGCAGCAGTCGCAGACCACGAGCCTGTTCAACAAACCCTTCGGCCAGGCCACCACCACGCAGAACACCGGCTTCTCCTTCGGCGGCACCAGCACCCTGGGCCAGCCCAACACCAGCACCATGGTAAGAGGGGCTGCAGCCTGGGGATGGGGCTGCAGCTGCTCCCCTGGCACACGGGAGGCCGCGGGGTTGGGATGTTCTTCACATCCCAGTGCGGTGTGGTAGAACCAGGATGCTGAGCTCCGAAGGCTGCGGTGGAGTGAGGAACCTCCTGCCAGTCAGTTTGTTCCTGACAATTGGGGAACAGTCAGCTGCTCACAAATCGTGTCCCCACTCACCTCCTCGAGCAGATGCTCTCTAGGAACTCCAGTGCTTCCCATCATTTTCACACAGATAATATCATTCCGTGATTAACCTTCTGTGGGAATTCAAATCCTGGGCTTTGTGATGGCAAACAAGCAGCATTTGTGGGCTTTTGTGACAGAAAGATTCTCCGCAGTTGTAACTTGTTGCATAACTAGAGGCTTTGGTTCCAAATGTCCTGTGTTCTTTGTGAATTTGTTGTGACTTCTCCCAGAAAACCCTGTGAAATGTTTCTTTTCCTTCTCCCTTGCTCAAAGCAGTGAGGAAATTCCAATATCCTTTAAAGCTTGGAGCATAACTTTTTTGTTATTTTTTTTTTAATTTCCTTTTTGTAAGTAATTTCTTGGAGGACTAAAGCTTCTGGAATGCTCTTCACCCCTCCTCTTCCCCCAGCACGAGGGCAAATGTAGCGTTGATTTATTGCCTGATTTTGTGTGTTGGATCTGTTGTTGTCAGTGCTAGACTTGGAAAAGCCTGGGAGCATTACCTTAACCTGGTTCCTGTTTGTAGGGTCTCTTTGGGGTCACCCAGCCCTCGCAGCCTGGAGGCCTTTTTGGGACAGCTGCCAATACAAATGCTGGGACTGGATTTGGAACGGGAACTGGCCTTTTTGGACAAGCCAACACAGGATTTGGTGTTGGTGGTTCGGTATGTCTGTGCCTTCGTAATAAAGAGAGAAAACCAAGCAGAGCCCTGTTCCGGGGTGCTGACCTTCATGGAAGTTCTGTTAGTGCAGGAATTAAGATGTCTGAGATGCAAAAGTCAGGTAGCTTGCTGTAAACTGGAGGATAAGCAGATGTATAGGGTCCTTTTTTTAGCAAGTGATGTGTGGAGTGATGAAAGCAGCAGGAGAGACTGCAGTTCTCAGTGCCTGGGGATGCCTCAGCATAGGGTTGGAAATACAGGTTGTAAGTTGTGATGGACCAAAACCAGCCTTGGTTTTTGATATTCAGTCATTTTGGTTCTGGTGGAGCAAAAATCACAGGATCACTGAGATTGGAAAAGCCCCTTAAGTCCCTCAAGTCTGACCGTAGCAGCTGCTTTTGGGGGGTCTTGCACATGGCTTGGGGTAACCCCCACTCATGGGAGGGCGGGCTGGGGGGCTCAGTTGTGCTTGGTTTTTGTTCTGCTTCCTTGCCTGCAGCCAAACAAACACTGATACCATTCCTGTGGTAGCAGCCTCTCAGGTTTCCAAATTGCTGTTGTTTTCCTTTCAGACCCTGTTTGGGAACAAGCCTGCTGGATTTGGAGCCACCACGACCAGCGCTCCCTCGTTCGGTACCACCACGGGCGGTGGCCTCTTCGGTAACAAACCAGCTCTGAGTTTAGGAACCCCTGCAAACCCTTCCAGTTTGGGGACAGGGAAAACAAAGTGGGGTTTCAATCATTTAAAGCTGTTCTGTGTGTACCACACACTGCTGAGAGCACATGCTAAGTATGGCAGTGTTGGATTTGTCAGGTGAGCCACGGCCCTGCCGCAGGGAGTTGTGCTGGGTTGTGCCTTTGCTCTTGCTGGGACTCCCTGGCTCAGGAAGTAGATGGTCAAGTGCCACTGTTTTGGTGAGTCCTTAAGGGAAGGTTCAGCCTGTGATGGCCAGGAGAGCCCCTGGGATCCTGGGGAGCCTTGGGAAGAGCATTCCCAGCAGGTCAGGGAGGGGATCCTGCCCCTCTGCTCAGCCCCAGGGAGGCTCATCTGGAGTGTCCTGTTCAGTTCTGGGCTCCACAGCTCAAAGAAGACCAGGAGCTACTGGAGGGGGTCTAGTGAAGGCCACAGAGATGATTTGGGGTCTGGAGCATCTCTGATGAGGAGAGGCTGTGGGAGCTGGGTCTGGAGAAGGGAAGGTGGAGAGGGGATCCATCAATCCACACAAATCTCTCCAAGGGCTGTCAGGATGGTGCCAGCCTCTGCTCAGTGGTGCCGGTGACAGGACGAGGAGCAGTGGCCAGGAACTAAAACACAATTCCAGCCCAGGCTGAGGAAGAACTTCCTTCCATGGAGGGGCAGAGCCCTGGAACAGCTGCCCAGGGAGGGCCTGGAGTGTCCCTGTCTGGAGCCATCCCAAACCCCCCTGGCTGTGTTCCTGTGTCACTGCTCCAGGTGCCCCTGCCTGGGCAGGGGGTTGGACTGGCTGACCTCAGAGGTCCCTTCCAACTACAACCATTCTGTAATTCTGTGGTTGAAAACTCCTGAAATGAAAGATTCAGGGAGCAGAGGGGTTTGTTAGGAGGCTGTGAACACCCTGTGTTGGCACAGCAGCACTGGGGGAATCGGGTTAAAACCAGTGATCCCTGGGCTTGGGCAGGTGTCAGGAGATCCTGCACTGCAGTGAAGGTGAAGTGAGTCAGCTCCAGTTCAGCTGGTGGCTGTTGTTGTCCTTGGTGGTGTGAAGGACCGAAGTCCTGAGGAACTGGGTGTTGTGTTCCTGGTGGCCTCTGACACTGATGTGAGAACTGGTGTGGGGTGGGTGTGTGACTGAGCAGGAGGAATGTGTAGGGATGGCCGAAGGGAGTGGCAGCTTCTTTCATAGGACTCTGAAATCTCTTCTGTGTTTTTAATCCTGGATTTCAGACCAACAAAACTGTGTCTAAAAGTGAATGGGAGGGGGTTGGATCCTGACATCCCTTTCCTGCACTGCTGTTTTGTGTTGATTATTTAAGTGCAGTGGGGCCTGCTTTAAAGATCATCCAGTTCCCTCGAGTTCTTCCCTGTCTATCCTGGTGTGTCACAGCCTGCTGTGCCAGCCTGCCAGGATAGACAGGGAAGAACTCGAGGGAACTGGATGATCTTTAAGGTCCTTCCCAAATCCAGCTCTGTGCAGTTCTCAGTGCTCTGAACCAGGGCAGCACCTTGGCAAGCACGGTTTGACTGTGGTGACCAGTCCTGGGCAAACCTCCCAGGTGAAAGGTGTTTCTGAGTTCTTGTTCTGCTGGTCAGGATCTCCATGGCCCCATCAGTGTGTCGGCACTGTTTGATGGAGACCAGCTTTGCAGTGTGTGGTTTTGGTTTGCCTGTGTAGCAGTTCATAGGAGGAATGGAGCTGGAGTCCAAGGTGTTGGACTGCAGTTTTTCAGGTTAAAAAACCTGCAGTTTTTCAGGTTAATCCTGGCTTTGTGTGCTAACCAAGCATGGGATGGGGTCAGCATCTGCAGTAGAACTGAGCTCATGGTAGATTTGGGGTGGCCTTGTTGCAGCTACAGCTGTGTCCTTGAACTGTGCAGATCTGAGTTCCCACCTGCTCTGTGCTGAGGGTCAGAGAAATGAGTGTGTGGTACAAACAGGATGAAATGAGGTTTGTTCCCTCCAGGCACTTAAAAAACCCCAGCACATTTTATTCTGTTGCCAGATACAGCAGCATCATGTCAGCTCTGCCTTTCTGGGAAACTTTGAAGTTTGTAACAAACTGAAAAGCTTAAGAAGGCAGACCAGCATTTTTCTGCGCTGCTTTAATGCTGGATTTAACTAAAATATGTTTATTACCAGTGAGGTCCCTTCTTGCTGGTTGTCAGTTTAACCTGCACTGCTGGAAACAGTGAGAAATTTGACCTTGACTGTGGCAGGGCTTTTCGACACTGTGATGCTTATTTATTTCAATAGATGGCTTTAATTTCATCTCTAATGAGCTGCTCGTTCTGTTGTTGAAGGTTTTGGTGCCAACACTGCTGGAAATAGCTTGTTTGGAAATAAGCCTGCGACTGGGACTCTGGGAACTGGACTTGGGACAGGGTTTGGAACAGGTAAGCAGTTCCCCATCTCACTTCTCAGCAGCTTAAGCCCTCAAGCTGCAGTGCTGGTCCAGCCTGAGTATTGCCTGTAGCTGAGTTAGGAAAGGCTGGGGATGTTGTAGCTTCAAGCCAGGATGTCTCAGGGCAGTTCCAAGGGGAGCTTCTTAGCACAGTGCCAAGTGACCTGATAGAAACTGGGCAGCACTGGTTACACTGGTGGGACTGGTGAGGTCCTCTGTGCTCAGAGCCTCTGGTCTGATCACGAGGCTTGAGTGCCTGCAGCATCCATGGGCATGGAGAGTGTTTCCTGCAGTTTGATAAGGAACTGATTCTTTGTTGTGCTTGTAAACTTGTCACAGTCTTGTAGTAAATGACAGTCACCTCTCGTGTCACAGCTCTGGGGGCAGGACAGACGTCCTTGTTTGGGAACACCCAGCCAAAGCTGGGGGGAACGCTGGGAACGGGAGCGTTCGGAGCCCCAGGATTCAACACATCCACAGCTACCCTGGGCTTTGGGGCCCCTCAGCCTGCTGTAGGTGAGTGTCCATGAACCTGCTGCTTGCTGCTTGTTCCCATGTGCCTGAACACAGGAGCACACCCCTCCCAAAGGGTTTGGAATGACAAAACATCTGGAGACCACTTCTGTTCTCAGTCACAGTGCACATCATGTTAATGACCCTTTTTTTGCTAGTTATAGGTATATTTTTAAAGGAATTCAAAGTTGCTGTACATGCCCAATAATTGCACCTATTTTAGAGCGTTGTTTTCAGGATTAGTAATATTTCCCATCACTGAATTTGGGGCAGCAAGAACAGATGTTCACAAAAAAAGTAAGGGAAGTGCAGCATTGGCTTTTTCAGTACTTGCAGGTAGGAGAGGCCTGGAGGGCCTTTATTAACAGGAATGCTGTGCCATTGGGACAAAAATAAGACCCAGTTGTCTCCAGCTCTCCTCCTGACTTCCTGCAGACCCTGACAATAAGCTGTTGTTCTGAGAGTGGTTTTGTTGTTCTTTGGGAATGCCCAAATTCAGCCTGGTTTTGTTGGAATTAGAATTAAGCTGCTTTTGGTGGCTTGAATGTTTCATGGTGTGAACTCTTAGAGCATTTTAATAGGAATTAAAATTAGATGCTGTAAGATGGAGAGACAAGATTTAGAATTCATTGTAGAGGGGACTCTAGACCTGTGTGTTTGGTTGTGGTAGCAGGAATGTCAAAATTCTGCATGAAATATTTTCCCTGCACAGCCTTTCAGAAGCCAGCTGGATTCGTTGAATGTTCTGGCAGGCCAGGCTCTTTCCACTGCTCTGTAGCTCTCTGTGCCCTCAGCTTTTCACCCATGAGAGCTCAGTGAATATGATTCACACTAATGGAGGAAGGAGATGCTGTGAGAGCTGTTGTGTTTCTGCCTGCCCTGGTTCTGTTCCCAAAGCTCTAAAACTAAAATGCTGCTCCTTTTGTAGCTCTGACAGACCCCAACGCCTCTGCAGCCCAGCAAGCTGTCCTCCAGCAGCACCTCAACAGCCTGACCTACTCGCCCTTTGGAGACTCCCCACTCTTCAGAAACCCCATGTCAGACCCAAAGAAGAAAGAGGAGGTAAGTGCACATCTGCACTGAACTCATTTATGGGTGGCAGTTGTAATTACCTTGGTCTGTGTGCAGTCTTCCCCTAAATGCACAGCGAGCAGCCAAGGAAGTTGCCCTCTGTGCTCTCCCAGTGGTGCAGTGGCTTTTTACCCTCCAGGACACAAAGTGCTTGATTTTATTCCAGTGGGAAGGCCTTGGGCTGGAGCACCCTAAAGCTCTGTCCCCATGCCCTGAGGGTTCCAAGTGTCCATCTTTTCTGTTCCAGAGGCTGAAGCCAACCAACCCAGCAGCCCAGAAGGCCTTGACCACCCCCACCCACTACAAGCTGACCCCACGCCCCGCGACCAGAGTGCGGCCCAAGGCCCTGCAGTCGGCGGGCTCGGCCAAGTCCCAGCTCTTCGATGGGCTGGATGATGATGAACCCTCCCTGTCCAATGGAGCCTTCATGCCAAAGTGAGTCTCTCTTTTGTCTCTGTGTGAGAATCCTCTGTAAACTCCTGTATATTGCCCTCAATCCCATCATTTTGTGCCCTGGTTCAGATAGGAAGAACAATAACAAGTTGTTTGTACGAATTCACTGGAACTGTTTTCTGTAGAGGAGGTAAAAAGGTTCAGCTTAAACTCTTAAGGCCAAATAAGCTGTAAAATGAGGTCAGCCCATGATGGGAGCAAAGCTCCTATAAAGTCATTTAGGAATTTTTACAAGGAAAGCTTGCACAGGGTAATACGTCCTGCTCCTGAAGTGGCAGTGTCATCAGGTTTGCTCATGCCCTTACTATGGAGGCAGATTCCTGGTGGTTTTATCCCAGCCGTGGCTCTATTTCAGATCCACAGGTGTTTCTGTGAGAAATAAATCATGGATCTGCCTGAGTGAAGCTTTGGGTTCAGTTTTTAAGTGCATCAGTGGCAATCAAATATAGAAGGAGTTTGGAAAGGCTTGGAGTTGAGTGAGAACAAAGAGCAAAAGACTAAAGTGACCCTGCAGTAAAATGAACCTGCACCTGTGGGCTAGACCTTCTGTGCTTCTAGAAAAGCTGATTTGGGAAACAGAGAACACTGTGCTTGGCTGAACTTGGGCTTTGAGCCTTTCACTGGCTTGTGCTTTTTACACCTCCACATAAACCAGAGCTTTGAAAGGAATTCCCCAGAATATTTTAGGATCTCTGATGGGAGATTTGATATGTCCTGGGTGTGGGAACAGGTCTTAGAGCTGGTTCCTGGTCCCCAGAGTATCTGAATAAGTACAAAGTATGTATTTATGCACTGGATAGATTCAAATTTCCCTTCCTTGGTGTGCTGTGTTTTTAGGAAGAGCATCAAGAAGCTGGTTCTGAAGAACCTGAGCAGCAGCAACCTGTTCTCTCCTGTGAGCCGAGAGAACGAGGACCTGGCGTCGCCGTCGGAGTACCCTGAGAACGGGGACAGGTGAGGAGTCACCCTGCAGGGGTCTGTCCTCAGAAATGCAAACTGGTTCTGCCTGTCCCTAAATTACTGCTGTCCAGCAGCGACTTCTTTTCAGGGATGTCACTTCAGTGTCCTTTGAAAGCAGTTGACCTGCTGGGAGATTCATTTCCTCCTGGACTAACCATGGGTTCTTCCTGTGTGGGCACTGCCAGGGCACCCCACCCAAAATCTGGGTCAGAGAGCAGGGACTTGTTTTCTGTCTCTTCCTTCCCTGTAGCAGGAAACCAGGGAAGTGCTAAACCTGACTGAGGGGAGAAGACCCTTTCCTGATCAGTCCTCAGTGGGAATTGCAAGGAAGCTCTACTGATCCTCATGTCTCATGTTTCTATTTTCTATATATGTATTTTGTACAGATTACAATGAGGAACCTCTAAAGCTACATCTTTGCCCCCAAAAGCCAGAATTCCAACCTCCTCTAAAAAAACTGGCCATATTTCAGTTGAACTCTGATTTTGCCTTGATTTTCTTTTAATGAGGGTCTGGAAAAAACCTCCTGCCCAGCTCACCACGTTGATTTTATTGAAAACTAGTAAAATAAGGGCTGCTGTGGGAGTGAGGTCACCCTGGCCCTGTGGGCAGAGGGTTTGGAGCTGTGGGCTTGCTGTTACAGCCCCTTTTGAGGCTCCTCTCCAGCCTGAGCTCCCTGTTCCACTCAGCTCTGCACAGGGCTTGTGCTTTAGTCCCCAGCATTGTGGGGGCTGTCCCAGTCTCAGCACTGTCCTTGCTGTAGTGGGAGCCTTGGTGGCAGAGGTGGTCAGGCAGGAGCAGAGGGAAGGGGGATAATCACTGACACTGCAGTTCATGTGGTCCTGTTGGCTCTTGGTGTGGAAAGAGCAGAATTTTAATCATCAAATCACAGAGTCTGCTGAGCGGGGAGGGACCCACAGGGCTCATCCAAGTCCAGCTCCTGGCCCTGTACAGGAATGTTGGTGTAGGTCTCTTAGAACTAAATAATTCCCATTATCCTTCCTCTGCCCAGGTTCTTCCTGTCGGTGCCTCCCGAGGAGAACCACAGGCAGGACGGGGAGCAGGAGGAGGAGGAGGAGGCCCACGAGGTGACCAGGTTCTACACCAACCCCATTGCCAAGCCCATCCCACAGACCCTGGAGGGCAGCGGGCACAAGCCCCACTCGAGCGTGGACGACACCATCGTGGCGCTGAACATGCGCGCGGCGCTGCGCAACGGGCTGGAGGGCAGCAGCGAGGACGCCTCCTTCCAGGAGGATTCCCTGCACGATGAGCAGGACAAGGAGGCAGAAGCTGTGCACCAGCTGCATCCTGCAGGTGAGGCTGGTGGGGGCAGCGTTTGGTGCGAGTTTTCTGCTCTTTGACACCCTCAACTTTTGCTTCTTTCCCTCCTCCTTTCACCACAGTACAAACCTTGCTTTCCTTACCTAGTGCAGAAATTTTATCTGCTGAGTCAATGAAGATTTCAATTTTATCCCCCAACTTTATATCACGTGTGTTGGAGTTTTTTTAACTTGAGAAGGTAAAGGGAAATGATTTGTTAATCCTTCCAGATAATACTTATGTGGCATGTAATGAAACTGGCAGGTGACATGTGCAAAAGAAATGTCTTGAGACGTTTTGTAGATGCAAAATGCTTTTGGGAAATAGGAGGATTGTTAGATAAATGAATAGATGAAGAAGAATTGGAGCCTGTTAAATGTAGAAGAAGCTGCAGCTTGGTCAGCAGTGCCTGAGGCCCCAGGCTACTAAAGCTGGGAGAGTGTTTCCTTCAAGTGTTGATGCATTTGCAATTTTTCTTTTCCCTGTGCACCTTCTTCCCTTCCTGTTTGCACACCTGCTGCTCTCTGGCAGGTGCCTGGGCTGGAGGAACCTGTCAGAGCAGTTGACTTAAATGTGCTGTGGAGGCTGTGGAATGAAGGTGTTGTGCTGTCTGTTGGCTTTGGGTGCACCAATTCTCAGTTCCTCTGAGGCTTCCAGCTGTTCAGGCTGGCAAAAGAAATGGGATGGGATGGCAGTCTGGGAGTGTTGATACACTGCTGCCAGCCCTGTGCTCAGGGAGCATTGTGTTGCAGGGATTGTTCTGACACGAGCTGGCTACTACACCATCCCCTCGCTGGAGGAGCTGGCCCGGCTGACCAACGACAGGAACGAATGTATCGTCACAGACTTCACCATCGGCCGCAAGGGTGAGACCTCAGGGGCTTCACCCTCATCCAGGGATCCTGAAACTATGGAACCTGAGTTCCAGACCCTCAGTCTGATTGTAACCAGTGCCCTTGCTATGGGAGCAGCTTGCATCAAAGTTCTGTAGGATTTTAGGATAGAGTAAATCACAGTATCACAGACTGCTCTGGTTTGGGAGGGGCATTAAAGCTCATCTCATTCCATGGGCAGGGACACCTTTCCCTAGCCCAGCTTGCTCCAAGCCCTGTCCAACCTGGCCTTGGGCACTTCCAGGGATCCAGGGGCAGCCACGGCTTCTCTGGGGTCTCCCCACCCTCCCAGGGAACAATTCCTTCCCAAGATCCCATCCAGCCCTGCCCTCTGCCACTGGCAAGCCATTCCCTGGCTCCTGGCCCTCCATGCCTTGTCCCCAGTCCCTCTGCAGCTCTCCTGGAGCCCCTTTAGGCCCTGCAAGGCGCTCTGAGCTCTCCCTGGAGCCTTCCCTTCTCCCGATGAACACCCCCAGCTCTCCCAGCCTTTCAATATCAGTGTCAAAGTTGATAATGCTCCTCCAGGGTTTTCTCAGGGGGGAGGGAGTGTCACTTCACTCGGGAGACAGGACAGGGCTGGGTGGGGACAGGAGGAGCACAGCAGCAGTGTGGGCTCTCTGGGACATGACTTCTCACAGACAATTTATTTGTGACCTTTTGGGTTATTTTGCAGGTTATGGATCAATTTACTTTGAAGGAGAAGTAAATCTTACAAACTTAAACCTGGATGAGATCGTACATATCCGGAGAAAAGAAGTTATTGTTTACCCTGATGACGAAAGAAAACCACCCATTGGCGAAGGGTTAAACAGGTAAGTGTTAGATAAGGATGGTTTTTAAAATCCTGACAGTCTGCCGTGTTTGCAGGCAGCAACCAAGAGACAAATCCAGACGAGCATTCAGTTTGCAGTGTTAAGGAGTTACTTGCAAATTTCTGAGCCACAGATTGCATTTAAAAGCTGCTATGAGTTGCCCTGCCCAGGGCTGGGCTCTGCTCCCCTGCCCAGGTTCCCCATCCCTGTCTCTGAGCCTGTTGCATGCCCTTGCAGGCGAGCTGAGGTGACCCTGGACGGGGTGTGGCCCACGGACAAAACGTCGCGGTGCCTGATCAAGAGCCCCGAGCGCCTGGCGGAGATGAACTACGAGGGCCGGCTGGAGGCCGTGTCCCGCAAGCAGGGCGCCCGCTTCAAGGAGTACCGCCCGGAGACCGGCTCCTGGGTCTTCAAGGTGAGGGCATCTCACCCCCCCTGCAGCTGCAATCTCCTGAGGATTTGTAATTCAAGTATTTGCTAACGTGGGACAGCTGTGCCCAGTCCCTCTGCTCTGGTGAGAGCTGCCCTCACCAAAGTGGCTCCTCATTCCTGGGAGTGTTCGAGGTCGGGTTGGATGGGGCTTGGAGCAAGCTGGACTAATGGGAGGTGCCCCTGCCCATGGAATGAATGAGCTTTAAGGAGCCTCCCAATCCAAACCAGTCTGTGGTGAAACCTGTGTCCCCAGACCTGCCTGGAGGAGGTGCTTTTGGTCTGTGGAGAGGCTGAGTTTGTTGCAGGTGTCCCAAGAGCTGTGTGTGTTAGGACACCTGTATAGGGCACAGTTACACCTGCCCAGTGTTCAGGCCTTCCAGAAATGTCACTTCCAAGCTGTGACGTGTTTGTCCTTCTCCTTAACACAGGTAGCACACTTTTCCAAGTATGGCTTGCAAGATTCAGATGAGGAAGAGGAAGATCATCCTTCAAAAGTGGACACCAAGAAGTTAAAGACCACACCTGTGCCACCCCCAGGGCACCTGCCGCCCCAGCAGATGGCCCTGAACGGCAAACCAGCGCCCCCAGCTCAGGTAGAAGGAGAACAGTGACTAAAGGGGGTTGATGACATGGAATTTGGAGAGTAGCTGGTGCCTGGGAAGGGGGTGGTTGGAGTAACCTGGAATCTGGAGAGTGAAGCCGTACAGAAACTCTTCTGAACTCTGGCTGAGTGGCTGCATGTTGTTTTCCTTTGACACACTTGACATTTCAGACTGAGGATGGGGTGGGGAGGCTTTCAACCCTTGTTTCTTGTTTGAATTCTAGTCTGAGTTTGGCAGATTTGCACCTCTTCTGGAAGAACCTTTGTTTTTGTGACTATTAAATGCACGCCCGTAATGCCAACGCCGTGTGCTGCCTGCCTGGACAGTGATGCTGTGCACTCAGTTGCCTTTACCACCATTAGTGTGCAAGACTGTCTGCTTTCTATTTTAAGAATGTGCTCTATTTTTATTAAAATAATACTTTTTGTAAGGCTGGCTATATGCTGGCTTTGTAAACATATTTGTGTTGGATGTGACTGCTTTAAACCTTTGCAAAACATCCTCAGTGCTGGGCCCATCTTACACAGGAATGTTTGAGCCACAGGCAATGTTTGATCTAATTCACTGGGAATACCAGGAGCCCAGGTGGGCAAGAGGCCAGTGGCCCCTGGGCTGTCCCAGCCATTGTGTGGCCACAGCCCCAGGGCAGGGATTGTCCCCTGTGCTGGGCACTGTGAGACCCCTCGAGGGCTGTGTCCAGTTCTGGGCCCTCAGAGAAAGAGAGGCTTTGAGAGGCTGGAGCGTGTCCAGGGCAGGGAATGGAGCTGGGACGGGGCTGGAGCCCCAGGAGAGGCTGAGGGAGCTGGGAAAGGGGCTGAGCCTGGAGAAAAGGAGGCTCAGGGGGACCCTGTGGCTCTGCACAACTCCCTGACAGGAGGGTGGAGCAGGAAATGGCCTCAAGTTGTGCCAGGGGAGGTTTAGGTTGGATTTTGGGACAATTCCTTCCTGTAAAGGGCTGTCCAGCCCTGGTAGGGGCTGCCCAGGGCAGTGGCAGAGTCACATCCCTGGAGGGATTCCACAGCCCTGGGGATGTGGCACTTGGGGACGCAGTCAGTGGTGGCCCTGGCAGTGCTGGGGAATGGTTGGACTTGGTGGGCTCAGAGGCTCTTCCAACCCCAATAGTTCTGTGTTTGTAACATGGAAGAGCTTTTCCCTGGTGTCCAGTGTGAGTCTCTGCTGGCCACTTGTGTGGCAGGAGAGCAGAGCTCTCCAGGCAGGGGAGAGGGGCTGTCAGGACCCTGATCCCTGCCCAGCAGTTCCAGAAGCACTGTCTGCTCCCTGGGCAGGATATCCTGCTGCTGGGGCAGGCTGGGGGGCTGCCAGCTCTGCTGGAGTCTGCATGGAGGATCCCAGAGCAGTGGCTAGCTGCTGCTTCAGCTCTCCCAGCTCCTGGGCTAATTAACACCCACTCATTCATCCCTCTGCTGGAGTAGATCCTTAATTATTTGCATTTTGAGCTGCACACATGGCTGCCCAACAGCATCACTTCAGCTCCACTTTCTGCTTCATGTTCAGGTTGGGGGGGCCAGAGCTGAGGTTTTGAACACTTAGAAATACTGGGAATATCTCTGATATTTTCAAACATTCTTACACATTCCAGTGTACTTAGCAAAACCCCCTCCGTGTTCGTTAACCTCTCTGACTTGCATAACATTAACTCAGGTTTTAATTTCTGAAATGAGGAAAAACATCATTTGGTTTCCCAAAACCCTAGGAAACATCATAGCATTGCTTAAAACTTCCCAAACTCTTGGTGTGGAACACATCTGCCAATATTATTGTTTGGGCTATATGAAGTATTTAGTATCTAGACTTGGTTTTTGTTTTGTCTTCCCTCACTAACTTAAATATTAATGAATTTATCAATGTTGCAAGGGAACCTGCTGCATTAAAGCCCAATGAAGGGAGCAGTGAAACCTGTGTGTTTGTAACCATATTTTGACTTGTAAATCTGTTCCACATGCGGGGCCATTCTCAGATTCTACATCTGCCACTCAGTGCTGTCCTCACAGAGCCCCAGGGTGATTTTATCTGCCTCAGCTGACAACCTTCACCCCATCCTGGCTGATTCTACAGAGCTGAGCACAGCCTTGTGAATGTGCTCCTTAATTCCTGAGCAGGATTCCCAGGACACTCCCTGACTGGGTCTCCTCACTCCTGTTTTTGCATCACTTCAGCGGTCTGTGCTGTGTTTTTCCTGGGAAGCTGGGAGCATGAGGCTTTCACAGGACACAAAGCTGAATCATGGGTTGGTTAAACTGGAGCCAAACCAGTACCTGGGAGCTCAGGATCTACAGAGTGAGCTGGGCAAAAGTATGACAGTGAGCAGAGTTAGCCATGGAATCATGGAATGGTTTGGGATGGAAGGACCTCAAAGCCCCTCCAGTGCCACCCCTGCCATGGGCAGGGACACCTTCCACTGTCCCAGGCTGCTCCAAGCCCCACTGTCCAGCCTGGCCTTGGACACTGCCAGGGATCCAGGGGCAGCCACAGCTGCTCTGGGCACCCTGTGCCAGGGCCTCCCCACCCTCCCAGTAACCATGTAAAATGCAGTTCTTTGTGGGAAGCAGGCTCTGTGATTGGAATTTGCACCAGGTGGGATGGATTTGGGAGGAGGGGAGGGAGGCAGGACACAGAGAGCTCTCCCTTCGCTGGGCACGTGAGAACTGCAGAGCTGAAGAACAGTTTCCTAAACTGAATGGCGGAACTGGGAAAACTCCAGGAGGGCACCGCTAATCTGGGACTGCTCCTTCCCTGGCATGGCACACCCTGAAGGTTCTGTGTGTCCATCCCTGACCTTGGTGTGGAACCTTGGCAGAGCCAGGAATGCTCCGCAGCGCCCACAGGCGATGGTGGGGCTGTGACTGTCCTGGCAGAGCTGTGCTCTGGGTGTGACCTGGCCTCTGTATCCGCAGCCCCCGGAGCTGGAGCAGCTGGGCAGGGTGGTGGAGCTGGACAGCGACATGGCCGACATCACCCAGGAGCCCGCCCCGGAGCCCTTGGCCGAGGACGCCCTGGCGGAGGAGCAGGAGGCGGTGCCGGCGTCCACCCACATCGCATCCACCCAGGGCATCAACCCCTACGTCCTGCAGGTCAGTGTCCTCCTGCCCCTCTTCCTCTCAGGAGAGGGCTGGGAAGTGGAGCACTTCTCAAGGATGGATTTGCCTCCCCAGGGGTATTCACACCCCAGCTTGTAATGATCCTGTGGAGTGGGACTGAGCTCACACACCACATCTCTGTGTTCTGGGGGAAGCCTCCCACATGGGAAGCTCAGTGCTGACATGGAACACCTTAAAGCCAGAACTCAGGTTTCAGAACTCTGGAGTGTGGGCACTGGGATAAGCTGAACTGATACCAGAGCAGCTGCCTTGGGCCCCTTCTCCCTTGGTGGAGAAAAAAGTGTTGGGATAACTGGGCTTGGTTTGGGGCTTGGTGCCAAAATGATGCTTTTGTTTCACAGTACCACAGAAGGTCTGGGTTGGGAAAAACCATAAAGCCCATCCAGTACCACCCCTGCCATGGCAGGGACACCTTCCACTGTCCCAGGCTGCTCCAAGCCCCAATGTCCAGCCTGGCCTTGGACACTGCCAGGGATCCAGGGGCAGCCACAGCTGCTCTGGGCACCCTGTGCCAGGGCCTCCCCACCCTCCCAGGGAACAATTCCTTCCCAACATCCCATCCAGCCCTGCCCTCTGCCACTGGGAAGCCATTCCCTGGCTCCTGTCCCTCCAGGCCTCTCTAATTTTTGTGGAAGGACAGTATCTTGGAATGCTTTTGGGCTTCTACCTGTAATAACAAATAGACCAGAAATTATTCCTTAAGATGACAAACAGCAGAGTTAAGATCTAAGAAATCAGGATTATTTTGGGATGTCACCCCCATCCCCAACAAGTCCTGTGCACTGATTTAACAAGTAGTTGTAAAACCTCATCCATCAGGTGACAAGCCTGAGCTGTGCTTGCACTGTCCCTTGGAGTGTTTGCAGCGTGGCTGTGTTGTTTGGTCATGTGCTGCATGTAGGAGTTTTTTTGGGTGGGAAGAGCTGTTTTGATGAGCTCAGTGAGCTGCTGCTGTGGGAGGGATCGCTGATGTTCTGGCTTGGCTTCCCACATCCTCAGATCATGAAAGCTTCCTTGCTTGCTGATGACGACGACCTGGATTTGATCCTGGATTATCCTGGGAAGCAACCTGTCAAGGTGGACACTTCCCAAGAGATCTGCTCCCCGAGGCTTCCCATTTCAAAATCACAAGGACAGAAAAGGCACTCAGGTATGGTGAGAAACCACAGCTTGTGTGAAGAAAGTTGAATTTTAACATGAGCAGGTGAAATCCCAGGGTCTGCAGCTGTTCCCTCCTGCCACTCCTTCCTCCTTTGTTCATTCCCTGCTCCAGCAGGAGCACGAGCCCTGCCCTGAGGGCTGCGAGTGCTCCGGTGCCTGGAGCACCTCCTCACCTCCTCTTCTGATGCCTGCACTGCTCTTTTCACCTTTTTGTTTCTTTTTGTTTTTTGGGGGTTTTTTTCTGCCTGTGTAGGGTTTTTTCCCCCTTTAAGATCTCCCAGAGGCACCAGCTTTGCAGCCTGGTTTGGAGGTGGCCCATAGTGGGTCTGCTGTGGGCACCAGCTGTGCCCAGCACAGGGCAGCCCCTACCAGATTCCCCCCATGCCCAAACCTTGCCCCTTACACCCAGTGCACCCACTAAGTGGTGCTTTCCATAGGGACATTGAGGAATACCTCTGGGAGCAAGCAGGAGGATGCTCCCTGATGGAGGAAACTCATTAATTCATATCTGTTAATCAGTTCAAAGCCAATGTGATTGCCAGGAACAGACCTGAGGTGTGTGTGGGGGCCAGTGTGAGCCCTGCTGATCCGTGTCTGACACCCCACTTCTGGTTTGATGTCCCAATTCTGGCACTAAATTAGGCACTGCTTTGGGAACGGCCCAGTTTGGGGTGGGGCTGTCCCTCTCCCATTCCTGGGAGCACCCCATGTGTTCCTTTGGGCAGTGCTGGAGGGTCAGTGGGGCTAGCACTGCACACAGTCACACTTAGCTCCATGTTCCCATCACACCATCCAAACCTTTGCCACTGGCTGCTCCAGGAATTCCTGAAATCCCTTCCAAAGGCCAGACTGTCCCTTGAAATCCAGGTGCCCTTCCACTGAAACGTTCTTCCTCCTCCTCCCCCCCAGCTGCCGGGCTGCTGCAATCCAAGTTTGCCAATGTCCTTTTCCAAGCTCCGAGTGCTGCTGTGGCAGATGCCAAGGGCCCGAGGACTTTGGGCAGTCCCCCCTGTGGTGCCCTGTGGTCAGCGGCGTCCCCGCTGGCATCGGCGTTCGCCGTGCCCCCGGCGGTGCCCGAGGTGCAGGTGAAGACGGTCGGGATCCGCAGGCAGCGCGGGCTCGTCCCTCTGGAGCGGTCCATCACCTACGGGAAAGGGAAGCTCCTGATGGATATGGGACTCTTCATGGGGCGCTCGTTCCGTGTTGGCTGGGGGCCCAACTGGACACTGGTCAATTGTGGAGATCAGCTGAGTGGCTCGAGCGAAGTGGAAGATCCTCAGCTGGAGCCCGTGGAATACGGATTCCTGCCCACTCCCGTTGCTCCCAAATCGTGAGTAGTGGTTTCCTTCAGGATGGGTGTGACGTGCTCGCTCTTCATGGCTGACAGAAACCTGGCTGCAGGTTCCTTCTGACATGCAGGAGTGGTGGTAGCTGTGGAGATCTCCTTCATGTCCCTTCTCCACAAAAATACCTCTGTCAAATCCTGCAATAGCATAGTAAGAGAATTTGTTTTACCAAACAAAGAGCACTGTCACCCAGCACGAGGTTAAAGAGAAAGTTCAGAGTTGTCCAGAAAGCTTCCAGTCTCTTGGTCCTTCCTGAGGACACCTGCCCTACCTGAGGAAGTTCTGTTCAGCTGCTCAATTCCCAGACACCTTCAATTCTGCCTGTGCATCCAGCAGCACACGGGCTTAGGGTCTCCATACCTGGACTGGAATATAGCCCAGTCCCACCATTTAAGTGTCCCAAAAAGCTTGTCTGGATGTTGTGCAGCATATCTGAAGTGCTGAGGAATGAGCTGGGGTGAAGGTGTGCTCGCTGCCTTCGGAGAGCTCTGTGAGTCACGGTTTAGTCACCAAATCACAGAAGATTTGGGTTGGGAGGGACCTTAAAGACCATCTTGTTCCAGCCCCTGCTGTGGGCAGGGACACCTTCCACTGTCCCAGGTTGTTCAGGGTCCCAAAGCCTGGCTCCGAATCCCAGACTCACCAGGATCTTCGTGCTTTGGGTCGTGTTTTACTGTCGTGTTAATTAGGACAAGCTGCAGGATGAGCTACTCCACTTGCATGGTGAGCATGCAGATCATTTGCTACCTGGTCGGTCTTCTCTTTTCCTCCAGACTCACAGAATCCCCTTTCAAGGTTCACGTGGAAAAGTTGAGCTTGGAACAATGGAAGATGGACAGAGACAAGGAGCTGTATCTCACCCCTCTGGAGATAAAGCTGAAGCACAGCACTGTCCATATGGACGAGCCCTGTCCCCTCCTGGCCCCCAACCCTGGAGTCTCTGCTATCCATGACTATGCTGACTGGGCCAGGAAAGCATCCGAGGATCCCACTGTGGCAGAGAGTGAGTATGGAATGATTCTTTTCACAGACTGGTTCAGGCTGGAAAAGCCCTCCCCAGCCCATCGAGGCCAAGCTGTGCCCGATGCCCACCTTGTCCCCAGCCCAGAGCACTGAGTGCCACCTCCAGCCCTTCCTTGGACACCTCCAGGGATGGGCACTCCAAACCTCCCTGGGCAGCTCTTTCCAAACACACTGGGGACAGTGAACCCTTCCAGGGTGCAGATAGTGAACCCTTCCAGGGTGGGGAATACTGAACCCTCCAGGTTTATCCTCACATGAGCCCCTCTGAGTTCCGTGTTTCACTCCTGATGCTGGGTGTGTGTCCCCACAGCCGTTGTGAAGCACTGGTGCTTGGCCTGGACGTTATGTGAGGCCATTTGGGGCAACCTGAAGGAGCTGGAGGCCAGCCTGGAGGAGCCCAGTGAGTACGTGCTGGCCCTGGAGCGCCGCAGGGCTTTCTCGCGCTGGCTGTCGGAGACGGCGGCCGGGCGCATCGAGGACGAGGTGTCCCTGTCCCGGCACAGCAGCCACGTCGAGGCCGTGTTCAGCTGCCTCACGGGCAAGAGGATCGGCGAGGCCTGCAGGCTGGCACAGCAGGCAGGTGAGCACCCCAGGGTGCTGGGCACTGCCCAGGCTCCCCAGGGAATGGGCACGGCCCCAAGGCTGCCAGAGCTCCAGGAGCGTTTGGGCAGCGCTGCCAGGGATGCCCAGGCTGGGATTGTTGGGGGGTCTGGGCAGGGACAGGGGTGGGACTGGGTGATCCCTGTGGGTCCCTTCCCACTCAAGATAATCTGTGATTCTGTAAGGTTCCTAAATCTTAGCTTTTGTGTAGAGGAGAAAGGACATGCACAAAGAGTTTAAACTTGGAGCGCTCTAGTCACTGGCTGCTCGGCATGTGGAGTGTTCCCTTGTCAGTGACCAATGGAATCATGGAATGGGCTGGGTTGGAAGGGACTTTGAAGATCATCCAGTGCCACCCCCTGCCATGGCCAGGGACTCCTTGCACTAGACCAGGCTGCTCCAAGCCCCATCCAACCTGGCCTTGAAGATTGGGTAGGGGCAGCTGCCGGAGTCCCTGGTCCCCTTCACTCTGGCTCTGTCAGCTACCCCCAGTTAGCCCGTGCTGCTGGATTGCCTTTGCAACTGGGAGTTTTCCTAGTCACTCCTTCGAATTTTTAATGAATGTTCTTTTTAATTGAGCTTCTGTTCAGACATTTTCCATTTTGGGTTGCCACCAGGTGACCACCGCCTGGCCCTGCTGCTGTCGCAGCTGGCCGGGAGCCAGCCCGTGCGGGACCTGCTGACCCTGCAGCTCGTGGACTGGCACCGCCTGCACAGCGACCGCTTCATCCAGGAGGAGCGGCTGCGCCTCTTCGCGCTGCTGGCAGGGAAGCCGGTAAGGATGGACCCCTGAGCCCCCCAGAGCCCCCCAGAGCCATCCCACACAGCCACCCACAGGCAGTGCAGGGAGGGGCTGCTCTCCCAGGGCCGCCTCGTGCTGCTGCTGCACACCCGGCACGTGTGGCTGAGCACGGTTTGTGTCCCCAGGTGTGGCAGCTCTCCGAGAGGATCAGCGTCAACGTGTGCTCGCTGCTGGACTGGAAGCGCTGCGTGGCCGTGCACCTCTGGTACCTGCTGCCCCCCACGGCCTCCATCTCCAAGGCCCTGGCCATGTACGAGTCGGCCTTTCAGGTGGGTCACTCCCTCCTGCCCTAAGGGAGCCCTTCTGGGTGCTGCTCCTGCCTGTCTGGTGGGGCATGGAGACCCCTGTGAGCAGCCAGGAATTGCTGGATGTGGGGTTGAGTATAGGACAAGGGGGGAATGGCTTCCCAGTGGCAGAGCGCAGGGCTGGATGGGATATTGGGAAGGAATTGTCCCCTGGGAGGGTGGGGAGGCCCTGGCACAGGGTGCCCAGAGCAGCTGTGGCTGCCCCTGGATCCCTGGCAGTGTCCAAGGCCAGGTTGGACATTGGGGCTTGGAGCAGCCGGGGACAGTGGAAGGTGTCCCTGCCATGGCAGGGGTGGCACTGGAGGCGCTTTAAGGTCCCTTCCAACCCAAACTGTTCTGTGATTCTATAGAATCATAAATTTTGTGGAGAAAACTAATTTATGGAGTGTTTCCAGGTTTTGTCTAGCTGTTTGACAGCTGGACCAAATTAGGAAGAGGGACAGTGGCCAGCAGCAGGAAGGCCCTTTTGAGCCAGGCAGCCTGTTTTCCCAGGGGGATCACTAATCCTCAGCTGCCTTGTCCAGCAGTCCATGGTGCCCCACACCCCGTGTGTGCCCCCCAGACACTGTCCCACACCCCGCGGGGCTCCATGCATTATGCAGAGCCCCGTGTGGTGCTGCAGAGCTCTCAGCTCTGTGTGCAGCAGGACAAAGGGTTCTGCTGGAAAACATGTTTAATGATTTAACTAAAGCCAGCTCAGCCCTCCATCCTCAAGGCAGCCTAAGCACAGCAGCAAGTCTGGACACTTGTCACTGATGTTTGCTGCAGTATTGGGTGTTCTCTGTGTACAGTGTCCAGCACTTCTAAACACTCAGCTGCAGTGGAAGTTCTCAGTTAAATTGTTGTGATTGACTCAGTGAGTTCAGTGCTGCTCTTGGCTGCCCAGGCCCTGCTTAGCTACAGAGACAAGGCTCACTGGGATGCACCCACTTCATTCCATCAAGCCCTACGTGGTTTTCCAGCAATAAAATCCTTCAGGAGTACAGGCTGTGTGTGAGAGCTGGCTGTACCTCCAGGCAGTGGTTTGTAAGAGCTCGGTGTGAGGCATGAACCTGCCAAAGCATTTCGGGTTCAGGTTTTTCGTGTTGGTCCGTAGTTCTGGGGAGGTTCCAACTGCAGGTGCACTTGGTTGCACCTTCTTTGGAGCAGAAGGATTCTCCCAAGCCTGCTGAGCTGTGGCATTCAGTTTTGTTCAGAATATTATCTTTAAACTTACTGTTAACACTATCTCCCTAGAACACCTCAGAGTGTGAAAAATACGCCTGCTGTCCTCTGCCTCCTTACCTGGAAGATTCTGGGTGTGTCATTGAAGAAGATGACAATGCAGGAAGGCCCCTGAGAGATGTCTGCTTCCATTTGTTAAAGCTCTACAGTGACAGGTGAGTGGGCAAAGAGTTCAGTAAGTACTTAGAAGAATCATGATCAGTCGGTGAGTTCCTGAGTTCACAAACCAGGGCTATGAAATCAGCCTGAACCGCTTAGAGCAGTCCCAAATCAGCCCCACATGTACCCCTGACAGAAGGTGGTGTCACACCTGGGGATGGTAGACATGGGGAACCTCAAGCTTTGGGGCACATTTGTGGGGTTTTAGGTGCTCTCTGTGTCTGAAGAGTGCAGGAAGGCTTCTCTGTAGCTGCCTTTTTTGAAGGCAGTGAGAAATCTGCAGGGGAGCACATCCAGAGGAAAAGGGGTGACAGTCTGGGTGCAGACTCAAAACAATTTCAGCAGTAAATACTGCTATTTTTCTTCTTAAAAAACAAAAACCAAACCCCACACCGATGTAAATCACACACATGGAGGTGTGTGAAGGGAAGGGATTGGATTTGGTTTTGTGGGCACAATCAGCTCTGAGTTACCCATGTTTTCCTCTCCAGGTCCTATGAGCTTGACCAGCTGCTGGATCCCAGGAGTGTCACCTGTGACCCGCTGGATTTCCGCCTCAGCTGGCACCTGTGGGAGGTGCTGCGGGCCCTCAACTACTCCCACCTGTGCCAGCAGAGCTGGGGGGTGCTGAACACCAGTTATGCTGCCCAGCTGGAGAGCGAGGGGCTGTGGGAATGGGCCGTGTTCGTGATGCTGCACGAGCCTGACACGCAGTGAGTGACCCTGGGGGACTGTC
>VZTH01013219.1:0-15972 GCA_013397815.1 Aleadryas rufinucha | reverse complement strand
TGGGGTGCACAAACCAGGGATTTGGGGGATCTCGGATTCAAGCTGGGGTACACAGAACCCAGCAGGAAGGCTGAGCCATCTGCTCTGGGAAGGACAAACAGCAGCTGGAATTTGCCAGGCTGCTTCCCAGGGAAATCCTGGTTAATGATTGACCCACGCCGGCTGTCCAGGGGCAGCCCCACGCCGTGCTGGCGGCACGGGGGGAACCCCAAACATTTGGGGCCGTGGCACCACAGGGGGACGCCCACGGGGGCGCTTTGGGTCTGGCTTTGCTGCAGAGGAAGCTCCTCGCCCTGTTGATTACAGGGGAAAGCTGCGACAGCCGGAGCTGGAGAGCTGCAAATGAAAGGCGACTTAAAATAACCCCAGACGGGCTATAATTAAACCATTCCATGGGGTTTTTTTCCCCCTGGCGGGCGAGGGAGGGTTCAGCAGGGAGGCAGCTGGTGAAAGGCTGCCCGCGGTGACCTGGGCACCCATGGGTGACAGCAGCGAGGAGGGCACGGGGTGAGGTGAACCCGCTTCAAAATGGGGGGTCCTGTGCTCCGTTCCCAGATGGGCCCTGAAAATCCACAGGATTTCTTGGGATGGACCTTAAAACTCATCCATGGGCAGGGACACCTCCCACTGTCCCAGGGTGCTCCCAATCCCAGTGTCCAGCCTGGCCTGGGGCACTGCCAGGGATCCAGGGGCAGCCACAGCTTCTCTGGGAATTCCATCCCAGGACCTCCCCACCCTCAAAGGGAACAATTCCTTCCCAATATTGAACCTAAACCTGCCCTTTTTCACCTGGAAGCCATTCCCTGTGTCCTGTCCCTCCATCCCTTGTCCCCAGGCCCTCTCCTGGAGCCCCTTTAGGCCCTGGCAGGGGCTCTGAGCTCTCCCTGGAGCCTTCTCCTCTCCAGGTGAGCACCCCCAGCTCTCCCAGCCTGGCTCCACCTTCGGAGCATCTCCGTGGGCTGCTCTGGATTCCTTCCAGCACCTCCAGGTCCTGCTGCTGCCGGACTGGAGCTGGGGGCAGCTCTGCAGGTGGGGTCTCACCCGGGCAGGGCACAATCCCTCCGTCACGCCCTGCCCGCGCTGCTGGGGCTGAGCCTGGCACGGAGCTGGCACAACAACTCACGGGCACCTCCAGCTCTCCCAAAACCACCGAAAATCCAACAAAAAGGCATCAATCCCCCCCAGAAAAGGCCAGCGCTGCCCAGAGCAGCGCTTCCCAGCATCCCGGCTTTGTCCCTTCTCCCACCAGTTCAGCCGATGGAAGCAGCAGCAGAGCTTTGGTTCCTCAGCCACGAGCGCTGCCCTGCTCCTGGTGCTGTTTGAGGGCACCAAGGGAGCTCTGAGCACCTGGAGCTTTCTGAGTGTTAGATGGCAACACCAAAAAATAAAACAAATCCAGGGAAAAACGAAGAAGCTTGGAAACAAAGGCAGGTTTTTAACGTCAAAACACGCTCGGAATTCAAATCAGAGTGCTGCTCGCTTGTTAATTAACAATGAAAGGGCTTCCGGGGGGGAATTTCAATGGGGATGTCTCCATCCCAAACGGTTCTTTTGGCTCATTTTCCTTCCTCAAAGCCTGCAGTAGCCCAGGTATGCGGGGAGAAGAGATGTGAATAATAACGACCCGAAAATCCCCGGAAGGCAGAGCAGGGGGCTGCAATTTGCACGTTTAATTTCGTGCTCGACCAGGATTCAATCAGGGCCGGGAGGGAGGTGCGGGACACACCCAGAGGCTCCCAGCGAGGTGTGCAGGGTCAGCTCTGGGAGTCGGGGCTGCTTCTCCTGGCCGTGATCACCGTGGAGGTGCTGCCCAGCTCCAGTTTGCAGCAGTCCAGGGGTTCCCAGGAGGCTCATTCCCGTCTTTCCCACCAGCACCCGGCACGCTCAGGATGGATCCAGCACAAGGCAGGGGTTGGAGAGTAAATCCCGCCCTCCATTCCCCAAAGCTGCCAGGGTCAGGGAATCCCGGGATGGTTTGGGTTGAGCAGGACCTTAAAACCCATCCACGGACACATCCCACTGTCCCAAGGTGCTCCAAGCCCCGTCCAGCCCGGCCTGGGACATTTCCAGGGATGGGGAAAGCGACCTGCTCCATGCTGGTCGTCCCTCTGGCAGCTGGATTCGCACTGCACCACCTGCATTATCCACCTGAACTCATGGAAAATCCATAACCCAGCTCTGGCTCCTCTGAGGAATGTCCCAGTGCCAAACCCAGAGGATGGGGAGCAGCAGGAAAGGCCTTTGGGGGCTTTCGCACTGTGGGGCAGAGCAGGGAGCGGGTGCCAGGAGAAAACAACCCCACAAACCCAACCCGGGCTCGCTTTTGGCTGAGGATAACCCCAATCCTTCTGGGACAGAGCCGGGATTCCTTGGATGTGGGAATGCAGGGCCAGGGCTGGGCAGTCACCCAGCAGATGTCTCAGGGCTGCTTTGGGCACAGCTCAGCCTTTTCCCAGGGCTGTTCCTGAGCCCAGAACGGGCTCCAGAGGCAGAACCATCCTGATGGGAACAGGATGAGCTCCCAGGTGTGGCTGAGCCCCATTCCTGCAGCTCCATCCCTCTCCTTCCCACACCCACACCCAGTGAGGCCCCGCTGGCAGGAGATGCCCGGAGCGAGGGCTCAGAGCCTCCAGCTGTCCCTCAGCTCACACCAGCTCTGAAAAATGGGTTTTCCCTGAATCCATGGAGGTTTTATCCATCCCCAGATCTGGACAGGAGCCAGGATGGCAAGAGCCAGCAGTGCCAGAGGTCTGGGATGCTCCTGCAGTGCAGATGAACTAATCCTACACGGAATGAATGGAAATAGGAACAATTTATTGGGGTCAGCTGCCCACATTCCCACCAGGGAGCTCTGCCGCAAGGGAAGAAGTGGGAATATGCGCTGGGAAGGGGGGACGGGGACACTGCAACCACCTTTAATTAATTTTGCCCAAAAATTGCCCTGAGGCGTCTGCAAGGGGGAGCGAGGGAGGGTGAGCTCAGGGTCACCCCCAGCATTCCCAGAAAAGGCTCGGGAGAGCCTTCCCGAGCCGTGTGCGTGCCAGGGGCAGCTCGTGCCAGCTGTGCCCGGCGCCCAGCCAGGCCCACGCGGCCTCACCAGCCCGGAGCTGGGTATTTTTTAAAACACAATTAAATTTGCAGCAGCCCTGCGAGCGGCCCGAGCCCCGGATCCCTTCCCCCGTGAGATCCCGGCTGGCATCGGCCGTTCCCGAGGGGGTTTATCCCAGTCTGGGCTCCGGGGATGTGTGGCCGATACCAACACCCCAACCCCACGTCATTCCGGGAGCAGGGAGAGGGCTGTGCCCCGTTCACAGAGGTTTTTCCACAGCCTGCAGCATGAAAGGCTCCTCTATTCCTGAGGCACCAAGGGATGAGGAGCCCTTGGAGAGGCCTTTCCCTCCCCCAGGCATGGAAAAGGAGGCCTTTTCCCTCCTCCTTCCCTCCTGCTTCCTTCCCACATCCTCCCACCCAGCTTTGCTGCCACCAGCTCCCAACAGCTCCCCTGCAGCCACCACCTCTGGGCTGCAGTCACCATCACCCCACACCCAGCAAGGACAGCAGGGAGAAGGCAAAAAGGTGGATTTTCCCCCCAAATCTGAGGAATGCGAGACGTTCATCACCCCTCTGTGCTCAGCTCCGTGCTCTGCCCCCGAGCCAGCTTCCCAGTGGGACTCCTGTCCCGGCACCCGGCAAAGCTGAGGCCAGAGAAATTCCCTCTGTTCTTCCCAGAGGTTCCTGCTCCGGTCCCAAGGCACGTGCGGCGTTTTGATCTCCCAGGAAATGAATTCAGCTCAGAGCAGCCCTGCTATCTGTAAATATCAGCCAGGTGTTTTCTTATCAGAGAGAAGCCACCAGGCTCTTCTTTTGCCCAGCAACACCTCGGCAAGCTCGCTTCCAGCGTGGCCTTCATCCCGTCAGGTGCTGGGAGGAAAGAGCTGCTATCTCTGAACCTTTCCTGGAGGCCTCTCCTTCAATAGACTACAAACCCCACACTGCAACCACAAACAAACTCCTTGTGGGCAGCAGAGCGGCAGCACCGCCAAGCTGGGGCTGCCAGGCAGGATGGACAGCTGGGCAGTGCCCAAGGTGGGGACAGGGGTCACCACGTGTCCAGGGAGGTGGTGACACCACAGCCCTGGGGCTGCCAGGCAGGATGGACAGCTGGGCAGTGCCCAAGGTGGGGACAGGGGTCACCACATGTCCAGGGAGGTGGTGACACCACAGCCCTGGGGCTGCCAGGCAGGATGGACAGCTGGGCAGTGCCCAAGGTGGGGACAGGGGTCACCACGTGTCCAGGGAGGTGGTGACACCACAGCCCTGGGGCTGCCAGGCAGGATGGACAGCTGGGCAGTGCCCAAGGTGGGGACAGGGGTCACCACATGTCCAGGGAGGTGGTGACACCACAGCCCTGGGGCTGCCAGGCAGGATGGACAGCTGGGCAGTGCCCAAGGTGGGGACAGGGGTCACCACGTGTCCAGGGAGGTGGTGACACCACAGCCCTGGGGCTGCCAGGCAGGATGGACAGCTGGGCAGTGCCCAAGGTGGGGACAGGGGTCACCACATGTCCAGGGAGGTGGTGACACCACAGCCCTGGGGCTGCCAGGCAGGATGGACAGCTGGGCAGTGCCCAAGGTGGGGACAGGGGTCACCACGTGTCCAGGGAGGTGGTGACACCACAGCCCTGGGGCTGCCAGGCAGGATGGACAGCTGGGCAGTGCCCAAGGTGGGGACAGGGGTCACCATGTGCCCAGGGAAGCGGTGACACCACAGCACAGCTCAGGGGTCACCGTGTGCCCAGGGAAGCGGTGACACCACAGCCCAGCTCAGGGGTCACCATGTGCCCAGGGAAGCAGTGACACCACGGCCCAGCTCAGGGGTCACCACATGCCCAGGGAAGCGGTGGCACTATGGCCCAGCCACGTGGGAATTCCAAAGAGCTGTCAGCAGCGAGGGACAAGGCGTGCCCAGCCCATGAGGTGGCAGCTGGTGCAGGATAAGGAGCAGAGGGGACGGGCTGCTCCCTGTGCGGGCACAGGCCTCGCTCAGACCCCAGTGCTTCACCCTACACTTCCCGTTACCCTGAAGTTCCCTGAAATCGGGCAAATCTTAAAGCAGGACTGCCCAGAGCAGCTGAGGCTGCCCTGGCACTGCCCAAGGCCAGGCTGGACATCGGGGCTTGGAGCACCCAGGGACACACGGACACGTGGACACACAGACACACGGACACACGGACACACAGCCCTGCCCTGCATCCCACTGCTCCAGAGGCACACCCTGCTGCCAGGCTGTGCATGGACACATGGACACACAGACACACAGACATATGGACACATGGACACACTGCCCTGTCCCACACTGCATCCCACTGCTCCAGAGGCACACCCTGCTGCCAGACTGTGCATGGACACACAGACACAAGGGCACAGGGACACAGGGACACACAGACACATGGCCCTGTCCCGCATCCCACTGCTCCAGAGGCACATCCTGTTGCCAGGCTGTGCATGGACACACGGACACACAAACACGAGGGCACACGGACACACGGACACAGGGACACACAGACACATGGCCCTGTCCCGCATCCCACTGCTCCAGAGGCACATCCTGTTGCCAGGCTGTGCATGGACACACGGACACACAAACACGAGGGCACACGGACACACGGACACAGGGACACACAGACACATCCCTAGAGCACAAGGCCCAGGATCCTGTGAGTCCCTGCCCTCAGACACAGGCTGGATCCCTCTCCAGCCGCGTTTCCCAGGAAGGCAGCGTGTGCCTGCCTCTGCTCTCCCCAGGAGTGCCCTACCAAACTCTTTCATTCTGAAACAAGGTGCAAGCCAAAGGTTCCCACGAGCTTGGCTGGGAATTCAGCAGCTCTCCATCGCAGCCACAGCCTGTGCCACGGCTCTCCCAGTTATTCCAGCGGTGGGAAAGGGCCAATCCAATGGGAATGGAGCCTGGAGACGGAATAACCCCCGCGCTGCCACTCCCGGAGCAGCTGACTGCGAGCACACCGCATTTCCAGGCTCACATATTTTTGGAGCCCACCCCGTGCCACACAGCACGGAGCTGTTTTCCAAGAAAAGCCCTTCCCAAAGCGGCTCCTCCATCTCAGCACCATCATCCTCCTCCTCCTCCTCCTCATTCCCCCCTTCCTCCGAGGCAGCTGCCAGCTCGGAAGGGGGGATGTGGTGACTGCAGGAGCCTGTCTGTGGCTGCTGCTCTCAGCTCGAGTGCAGCTGTCCCGTGCCAACGTGACACGGGCACGGTGCCCGAGATGCCGCCTTCGGAGCGTTACCCCCATGGCGGAGCTGCCCCTCGGCAGGAGGCTGCTGGGATGCTCTGGAGGGGATCTGCAGCACAGGATACTCCTGTTTCTCCCAGTTTTCAGGAGCGGTCCCACCAGGATATCCCCACTCATGGGGGGAGGTCTGGGGTGGGGAGCCAGCGGGGGAAGGGCCACAGGTCCCCTCAGGAATACAGGGATGCACAGGGCAGTTATCCATGGAAACACAGAGCCCTTTTTAACCTTGTCCCCGTGCTTGGTTTGCTCCACCAGAGCCTGGAGGAGGGCAGATGTCAGCAAAGCCTGGGATAACCTCGCACCTCTGCGCCCATGTGCTTTCCCTGAACGCCGCTTGGCCCTGGCAGCGGGGTTTTCCCGATGTTTGGAAGCCGTTCCCGTGGTCTCAGGGAGCCCCCAGGGTGGGACAGAGGGGGAGAGCTGCTCCTGGTGCAGCTGCACAGCTCCAGTCCTGCCCTGCTCCACGCCCACCCCTGCTCTGGAGAGGCACAGCTGCCGGCAGGGACCGCAGGGTGACATTCCCAGCCTCGCTGCTGCTCTCCAGCCCTTCCCAGCCCTGCCTGTTGCTCCTGGAGAGCCCAGAGCTGCTTCCCTTCCCCTGCTCACAGCCCCAGGTCCAGCATCTCCCTCCAGGGTCCCTTACAGAGACAATCCTTTGCTCTTCTTTAGGGCTGCCCTGCCCAATTTATCATTTTTCCCCCCAAATTTATCTTTTTCCCCCCCCTAGTTCTGCTTTCTAGAAGCACACAGGAAGGAGGTTTCAGCCTTTCCACTGAGGCTGTTTTTTCCCTGCGCTCGTGCTTCCCTAAAAGTGTAATTCAAACAACTTTAATTGCACACTATTTTCTCTCCAAATTGCCCCCACGGATAATTTATCTTCTCTCAGTGTAGCAGGAGGGAGCACAATCTTATCTCTCAGCTCCAGCAAGGCTGACAATTTCCTATCCTCTGATGCCTTCTGCTCTTTACTATGTTGGGCCTTTGTTAGAGAGTTGATTAAAGCGAAATTGCTTTTCGCTGCAGTTTTGCTGCAATCTAACCCAGAAATGCCCAAAGAATCGCAGCCATCCCTCACAATGCTCCTGTGTTCCCTGCTAGAAAAGTCCCTCCTCGAATTCAGCACCAGCTGTAGTGTCTGCCATCAATAAACCTCCCCTCTTGTCACTCCTCTGAGCTTCAGGAGGTGAAATCCTGGGGATATTCAGCCCAATCTGGTTTGTTCATTTTCTCCCGTTGATAAAAAACCCTTCTCTCCGTAAATTGCTTTTCTTTTAACTGTGTGCATCCAGCTCTTCCCAATCCTCTCCACCGCAATTTCCTCGGCTTGTTTTTCAGCAGTCTGGAGGCCAAACATTGTCCCCAACACACATGGAGCCTAAAATCCCCAGTTCTCCCAGTTTAGCCCATTTCCAGGCCTCAGTGGGGTGTGGAACCGTGGAATATCCCGAGCTGGAAGGGACCCACAAGGATCAGCAAAGCCCAGCTGCTGGGCCTGCCCAGACCACCTTGAGATGTGGCACTCAGCAGCACGGCCCCGGCCCTGGCTCCGCTTCTGGGGGTTATAACAATAATTTTGGGCTGGCCTAGATGACTCCGGGGTTTTGGTAACTCCCAGCCAGTGGGAGAAGGTTTTGGACCTGGGCTGTGCATCACACCTCAGTCTCGGGACAGTTTGTATGTTCCATCCCTGTCCTTCCAGATCCCAACATCAGGAAAATGGCCCTTTCCCGGTCTGAGAGCCCAAACCAGGCCGGATTCAGCCCATTCCAGCTCAAAGGAAGAACAACTCCCTGCTCTGGGCTTACAGGGAGCAGCAGCAGGGGGTGGGTGTGTGGGTGAGGGTCCCAGGTAAAGCTGCTCAGGCCATTAAAGCCTATCCGTGCCCCCTGGCTGGGCCCAGTTCTTTCTCTCACTGGTGTTTGTTTCAGGTGCCGCACTCCCGAGGGGGGAGGGAGCCTCAGGGTTCAATAAATCACTTTAATGAACGCATTGCATCAGAGGCTGAACTAAACGTGCCCCAGGGCAGCAGGGAGCGCTGATCGGAGCGAGCCATGGGGCAGAAACACCCCTGGCCAATGCCACCTGCAGCACGCAGGACTAGGGAAATCCTATTTATCATTGCCAAGGCCAGCTGATAGCGTTGATCGGGATTTAGCTGCTGCAGGATGAGCTGCAGGGCTGGGGAAAATCAACATCCCCCACACGAGATGGGAGAAGCAGCACAGCGCGCTCCCCGCGCTGCTGTCGCCAGCTCGGCGATGAACTCCTGGCTGTCCCCTCTGTCATTGGCGCACCGATCGCAGCTCATTGTCTTCATTTCATGTTAATCACCGCTCTTTAGGCTGATGGATTATCGGCCTTTCCGCCTGGCTGCCCGCGCCCCGGGCGCCCGCGGCCGCGCTCGATGACGGCTGTGATAGCACAGCTCCCAGCGAGGGACGGGGCACGGAGCTGTCCCCAAACCTAAACCGGCCCTGGGCACCCCACAGTGACAGTGTGGGGACAGACACCGTGTGGGACAGGAGCCAGGAGGGGATCCTGGTGCTCAGTGCAGGGCCGTGATAGCACAGCTCCCAGCGAGGGATGGGACACGGAGCTGTCCCCAAACCTAAACCGGCCCTGGGCACCCCACAGTGACCCCTTAGGGGCAGACACTGTGTGGGACAGGAGCCATGATCCCAGGAGGGAATGCTGGTGCTCGATGCTGGCTGTGACAGCACAGCTCCCATCGATGGATGGGGCACAAAGTTGTCCCCAGACCCCAAACCAGCCCCACAGTGACCCCACATCGTGTGGGACCAGAGCCACGAGGCAGGAGGGAATCCTGGGATCACAGAACAGGCTGATTGGAAGGGACCCACTGGGATCATCAGTCCAACCCCTGGCCCTGCACAGACACCTACCAACCCCACCCTGTCCCCGGCAGCCTCGGGGCCATGCCCATTCCCTGGTCAGTGCTTCCCTCCGGGGGAAGAACCTTTCCCTGAAATCCCAGCTGACCCTCCCTGGCTCAGCTCCAGCCGTTCCCTGGGGCCTGCCCCTGCTCAGGAGAGTGAAGAGCTGGGTCCCTGCCCCTCAGGGAGGTGTCCCCTCAGTCTCCTCTTCTCCAGGCTGAACAAACCAAGTGCCCAGACAGCCAGGGTGGCAGGGACAAACACATCCCTGAGGGAAAAGTGAGGGAAAAATGAGGGAAAACAGCACACTGAGGTGTCCCTGGCTGTAACTGACAGGGAGGCACCAGCTCTTCTGCCTCACGAGCAAATCAGTGCTGAGTGACAAGTCCTGGGGGCGCTGAGGGCAGCCCCACCAGGGATGGCATTCCCACCCATGGGCTTGGGAACCCTTTTAAGCTCAGCCTAGGGCTGGCCTGGTTTGGTTGAGCTCCTGGGGTGCTGGTCTCTAGTTCAGTCCCAGCTATCCCTGCACCTCTGGGCCCCAGGGATGTGAATCGTGGCCTGGATTGATTTCCCAGCTTGAGCTCAGGCCTGGTTTGTGCCCTTGGAGCTGCCCAGGGATCACCTGGCTCTGTCCAGCCCTAGGTGCCCTCACTGGGATGGATCCTGAGCTGTGGATTGATATTTCCAGCCTATCCTACTGCTGCTGATGTGCAGGATGAGCAGGACTCCTGGCTGCTCTCCTTCCCTGGCAGCCACGGTGTTCCCTTTCCTGCCCACCCCTTTGGGAGGAGAGCCCTCCGTGCTGCCCCACAGGGGCACCCCGTGTCCAGAGCACACCCCAGGCTGCTGCAACGCCACGGGAACAGTCTGAGTGCCCGCGGGGAACACCCCAGGGCACGGGGCTGTCCCTGCAGGCACCACAAGAGCCCGAACCGCTGCTTTTCTCCTCAGGGAGCAGAGGGAGCCGGAGCCCAGCTGCGGGCGCTGCCCAGCCTGCGCTAATCCAGGGGTGCCACCTGCCGTCTGCTCCTGCCGCATCAGCCACAGCTCCACCTCCGCATCCCGAAAATTCCTCCAGATGTGCCGAGTTTTCCCCCTGTGCCTTCCCGGAGACCCTCCCTGGCACCCAGGAGCAAGCTGGGGTGTAGCACGGCTGTCGCCACGCAGCCTGCCCGTGGCTGGACGGAGCTGCTCCCAACAAACGTCATCCCTTCCCTCAGGGTAATGAGGTCAGGGAAGGGCTAAGTTGTTGGACCCCATTCCCTGAAAAATTGGGTGGAGAAAAACACGACAGTGTGGCTGAGCTGGATGAAGAATTTGCAATGGAGACAAATAACTTTGGGCTGGCTCAGGGAGGAGAGAGGAGGGAAAACAACTTGATTTCTTTGCGTCCCTCTTGCTCCTTCCCTGCAGAAAATAAAGTCAGGCAAACTGCAGCTTTCTGTCATACCAGAGCTGATCTCAGCGCTGCTGCTGTTCCTCCCCGGGCTCTGTGTTTGCATTCCAAACCGCCCTGCCCCACATCACCCTTTCTGTTCTGTTTGTAGTGCGTGGAAAGCCATTTCTGCTCCAGAGGAAACCCGAGTGACACCAGTCTGACCAGTGCTGACAGCAGCAGTGAGCACGGGGAGGAGGGGAGCTGGCTGGGAATAGCCCAGCTGCCATTCCCCATGGGATTGGGAAGTGTCACCTCAGCTTTCCGCTAAGGAAAAAATGCACATCTAGATTGTTTTTTATGACTACCCCGAGATCTTTCATGGTTATTTTTTTCCCTGTGATTTGAGCAGCTTTGCCTTCGACTCTTTTCCCTCAGAGCGTGTCACTGTGTGATTTTACAAGCTCTCCCATCCCTCATTCCTCAGAGCACCGGGGTTTTTGGTTCAGTTGAGCTTTTTCCTGGCTGTTTAGGATGAAAACGGAAGGGGTCACCTGTGCAGCAGGGTGTGTGTGAGGCACGGAGCCTTCGTGTGACTCACCCCGTTGTTATCTGACGGGGTTAATGTCGTTCTCCAGCTGCCATTGTGCCTCTGGGGAGATGAATACCCATTAATCAGGTCGGAGTTACCTTTTGGGATCGGAGTTTTCCTGGCATGGGGCCCTGGGAGCATTATCTGATGTTATCCAGGCTTTCTCAGCCCTGGGAGCAGCTAAAAAAGAGGACGTTTTTGCTGGGCTCTGTCTCACGCTCTGCCCTGGCCCAGAACAGATTCAAAAGAAGGTGAGTCCAAGTGAGGCAAAGCAAAGAAATCCTTCCCTGTGAGGGTGGTGAGGCCCTGGCACAGGGTGCCCAGAGCAGCTGTGGCTGCCCCTGCATCCCTGGCAGTGTCCAAGGCCAGGTTGGACATTGGGCCTTGGAGCACCCTGGGACAGCGGGAGGTGTGCCTGCCCATGGTAGGGGGTGGAATGGGATGATCCTTGAAATCCCCTCCACCCCAACCCATTCTGTGAAAGCTTTCAAGTGTCAAAGCACACCACTAAACACATCAAAATAACAGGGATCTCTCACTCACAGCTGCAAGAAGACAAGCTCAAAAATCCCCCACAAAGAAAGGATGATGCCTCTTAGCTGCTCTCTGAGAACCAAAACTCTCCTGAATTTCCTGCTGATTATGGGGGTTTTTTTGCTTCCTCTTTGCTTGTCTGGCTTCCAAGATTTTCTGTCCTCCCTTTCCTGAAGGAATAAGCAGAGAATAATCAAAATTGAGACCACCAGGAGAAAAGATGTATCTTGACTGAGAGGAAAATGCAGGGATTGGGAAACTTTTAACGTGCCTGAGTTTTCCTGGCATTCCTGAAGCCAGGAATCAGCATCCCCACAGGAGCCAAACACATCAACCTGCTCAGACTCAGTCTGCTGGGTTTTCCTCACCACCAAGCCCCTGTGGTGGATCCGGTGCTGGCAAATCCCCTTTTCCTGCATGACTCCAGTTGCAAGAGGATTCCCTCGTGCACGGAACAACAAGAGGGGTTTTTTGACCACAGTTTATGTGGCTGGATACCTGAGTACTCTGTTACAAATAATTAGGGATTTGTAGGGACTTTGTGGAAGTCTCTTTGTGGCTCCAAGAGACTCTTGATGGCCACAGCAAGCTCTGGATCAGATCCATGACTTTCTGCTCTGGTTTCTCGTGCTGTACGATCACAAATCCATGGATCAGCTCCGTGCAGAGCCTCCATTCCCCGCCTGGGGAATGACCTCCGATGGAGACCTTCCAGGGAAGCTCCAGGTGGGAGCAGGGCAGTGTCCCGGGCTCGTCCCCAAGGCAGAACCAGAGGAGCACAAGTGACAGCTGAGTTATGCAATTGTGGAGAGAAACTCCGGCAAAACCGAGCTGGTGACAGAGGGGGGAAAAAATTCCTCCTGCTAAGTTGGGCGCGGGCCTCTGGCAGCGTGAGTCACCCGGAGCTGCCATGGTTACGGAGCAGGGATTACTGTGCAGATCCAGAGCCCGCTCCCAGTGCTCACTCCTTCCAAACTTGGAAAACAGGCGCTGGAGGTGAGGCCTAATAGCGAGTGGGTGTATGCAGGGAGCAGAGTCACAGCAAAATCCTGGGGAAACAGCGTGCAAAGGGCAGCACGAGGGGCAGCACCGTGGAAAACCAGCATTTCTGGCTCTCTCTTCCCCTTTTTTGCCTGGTTTGCAAGGGCTGCTGTCAGAATTGTTCCACGCAGGAAGGAAAAAAAGAGGATGTTTCCGCAGCACGGCAAGAAAAAGCGGAGTAGTGTCACACAGATGAATCAGCTGGCACCGCCAGTGAGTCATGGAAATGCACCATGGAAATTCTCCAGCGCGGTGGAATCTCTGAGGCACACCAAACCTGGCATCCCTGGCGAGCCAGGGGCAGCCAGGATGACGTACAGCACCAGCACGCGGCCAAAACCTGCCGCTGGCCAAAACCTGCTGCTGGGCAAAACCTGCCGCTCCTCACGCGTGACCTCGCCCCTGCCAGCCTCACGCCAGGCCGCAAGCGCTCAGGCAGGGATTTCAGCAGGCTTCTCATGCAAAAGGTGTGCCTGGGCCTTGCTTGCAGTGAGCCACCACGGCGATAAAAGGACGTGGAGTCTGCTTGCTGATGGTCAGCTGAGACCGACCCGGGCAGGGGGAGGGAGGAGGGACACAAAGTCAAGCAACCAGCACAGTTTGGGACATCACCACCCATTCACCACCCCACCACTGTGGGCTCTGTGAAACAGGGCTCTGCTGAAAGCTGGAAATCTGATTTTGAGGGATTTTCTGCTGGTTTTCCCCCCCAGTCTCCTTCTCTGCCTCCTACAAGCCTCATATCTCCCCACCATCAGCTGGGGTCAGGGGCACAGAACAAAGCAAAAGCAAGGAGCCAACCTGACCTGGAGTCTGTGATTCGTGACACGAAAACAGAGCAAAGCCACCCAAAGCTCACCAGTTTCCAGCATGCCTGGCTTGTCCAGTCACTCAGGAGCGAGTTTTTGTGCTTTTTGCCCACAATTCTGCTGCTAACATGGAGCAAACACCTTTGCTTCATGTGGCCTCGGTATCCTACTTGTGCAAAAATGACTTGGCCCTTGAAAATCTTTTGCATGGAAGCATAGAAGTGATGGATAGAATGGTGTTTAAAACTATATCGGTCTGTTGTGGGTGCATGGACATTAAGCTGAACAATTTGGGGTGGACACTGGGTTCCTCTGTCACACTGTGGCCCCTGCAGAACGGCACAGAAACTCCTAAATTTGGTATGAACAAAGCCAAATACCAGCTCTTACCTCGTACTTGCCAGTGGTTTATGGCCATGAAGAACAGAAGCGAGGAGGAGCATGGTGCTTCTCACATCCCAGCCAGAGGGGCTCCACCACGGTGGNTTCTCACATCCCAGCCAGAGGGGCTCCACCATTGTGGCTCTTAGGGGATGGATCCCTCAGGGGCTCTGCCATGGCACCCTCAGTGCCCCTGAGGGGATGGATCCCTCAGGTGGGCTCTGCCATAGCACCTCTGAGGGGATGGATCCCTCAGGCGGCTCTGACATGGTGTCTGTGAGGGGATGGATCCCTGAGGCAGGTTCTGTCATGGTGTCTGTAAGGGGATGGATCCCTGAGGCGGGTTCTGCCATGGTGCCTGTGAGGGGATGGACCCCTCAGGCAGCTCTGCCATGGCACCCTCAGTGCCCCTGAGGGGATGGATCCCTCAGGTGGGCTCTGCCATAGCACCTCTGAGGGGATGGATCCCTCAGGCAGCTCTGCCATGGTGCCCTCAGTGTCCCTGAGGGGATGGATCCCTCAGGAGGGGCTCTGCCATGGTGCCTGTGAGGGGATGGACCCCTCAGGCAGCTCTGCCATGGCACCCTCAGTGCCCCTCCGGGGATGGACCCCTCAGGCAGCTCTGCCATGGCACCCTCAGTGCCTCTATGGGGATGGATCCCTCAGGTGCACTCTGCTATGGCACCGTCCGTGTCCCTGAGGGGGACTCAGGCAGGCTCTGCCACGGTGCCCTCAGTGCCCCTGAGAGGACAGATCCCTCAGGTGGGCTGTGCCATGGTGCCTGTGAGGGGATGGATTCCTCAGGTGGGCTCTGCCATGGCACCCTCAGTGCCTCTGAGGGGATAGATCCCTGAGGTGGGCTCTGCCATGGTGCATGTGAGGGGATGGATCCCGCAGGTGGGCTCTGCTATGGCACCCTCAGTGTCCCTGAGGGGATGGATCCCTCAGATGGGCTCTGCTATGGTGCCCCTGAGGGGATGGATCGCTCAGGCGGCTCTGCCATGGTGTCTGTGAGGGGATGGATGCCTCAGGTGGGTTCTGCCATGGCACCCTCAGTGCCCCTGAGGGGATGGATCCCTCAGGTGGGCTCCGCCATGGTGTCCCCGCGTAGAGGCTCCACCATGCTGCCCTGAGGGGAAGGTTCCCTCACAAGGGGCTCTGCCATCATGCCCTCAGTGCCCCTGTGGGAACGGATTCCTCCCAGCTCCACCATGGCATCCCTGAGAGGCACCATGAGTTGCACCATCGTCACCCTCAGTGCCCCTGAGGGGACAGATGCCTCAGGCAGGCTCTGCCATGGCGCTCTTAGTGTCCCTGAGGGGATGGATCCCTGAGGTGGGCTCTGCCATGGCACCCTCAGCGCCCCCGAGGGGATGGATCCATCAGGTGGGCTCTGCCATGGCACTCTCAGTGTCCCCAAGGGGATGGATCCCTCAGGTGGGCTCCGCCATGGTGTCCCCGCGTAGAGGCTCCACCATGCTGCCCTGAGGGGAAGGTTCCCTCACAAGGCTCTGCCATCATGCCCTCAGTGCCCCTGTGGGAAGGGATTCCTCCCAGCTCCACCATGGCACCCCTGAGGGGCACCATGAGTTGTACCATCGTCACCCTCAGTGCCCCTGAGGGGACAGATGCCTCAGGCAGGCTCTGCCATGGCGCCTCTGAGGGGACACATCCTTGAGAAGGGGCTCCACCATCACACCCTCAACGCCCCTGACGGGAAGCTGTCTCAGGTGGGCTTCGCCATCGCGGCCTCAGCGCCTCTGAAGGGACGGTTCGTTCAGGCGGGCTCTGCCATCGGGGCCCTGAGGGTACCGATCCCTCAGGCAGGCTCCGCCATTGCGCCCCTGAGGGCAAGGCGGGAAGGGCAAGGGGGCAGCTCCCCGCCGCCTGGGCGTCCCTGTCCCGCCGCCAGCTCGGGAGCTCGGCAAGGAGGGGAAGCCGCGGGCTGGAGGCCGCGGCGGGGCTGAGGGGAACGCACCGCACGGCCACAACATGGCGGCGAGGGGCGGGCGAGGCGAGCGCTGACACCG
>VZTH01013217.1:0-10062 GCA_013397815.1 Aleadryas rufinucha | reverse complement strand
TGTCCCCGCCGCCGCTTCCGCCCCGGCGGTCACGTGGCCGGGGGTGAGGGTCACGGCGGACACCGAGACGGTGGCGGCGCGGGCGGAGCGTCCTCTCGGCCGGCACAGCGCCCTCTGGCGGTCTCCCTGCGCTGGAGGCCCGGCCGGTGGCCGGCGGGTGGGGCGCGACGTCCCCGGCCCCCGTCCCTGTGTTCTCCCCGATCTCCGTGTCCCCCGGTGTCGGTCTCTGTGTCCACCCGAAGCCGGTCCTTGTGTACCCCCGACCCCGGTCCCCCTCGGTCCCTGTATTCCCCTCGGTTATCGTGTCCCCCGCTGTCGGTCCCTGTGTCACCCTGCTCCCCGTGTCCCCCTGGAGCCGGTCCCTGTGTCGCCCCATCCCCGGTCCCTTTGTCGCCCCCAGTCCGCGTGCCCCCTTGTTCCCTCTGTCCCCCCCATCTCGGGTTCCCGTGTCCTCTCCCTGTGTCCCCCCCGCTGTCCCAGGATCACGGCAGGACACGGTGCTGGTGCAGCGGCTTTAATAGCGGGTCCTGCCCGCGGCGGACCCTGCGCCTCCTCCACCTCTTCCTCCTCCTCCTACCGGTCCCTCCGCCGGGCCCGGCGGGTGCGGGGGGTCCTGGGTGCTCCTGGGGGTGCCGGGTCCAGCCTAGTCCTGCGGAAGGCCGCGGGGTGAGGGGCGCGGCGGGGCCGGGTGCGACCCACCCGGGGGTCGTGTGTCCCCCTCCCGCACTCACCCACTCGTCCTCGTCCACGCCCTCGAAGGAGTCCTGGGGCAGCGGGTCGTCCCTGTTGCCCAGCCGGGCCACCATGGCATTGAGGAGCTGTGGGGAGAGGCCGGGCAGAGCCGTGGGGCGCAGGGCATCACCCCCGGCCCCGCCGTAGGGTGGTCATCCCAGAACCCACCTCTTCCTTCTTCTGCTCATCACTCTTCTCCTCCAGGTACACAGACGCCGGGACGAACTTCCGAGCCGGAGCCTCTTTTGGGGCCTCACTCACTGTGAGAGTGGTGTCACCATGGGGCGGGAGAGCTTCACCCCATTGACTAAAGCCCCCCCCCAGCCATCCCTGAGGGCCGGGGGTCCTCACCCAGCCCCTGCACCCACCTGGCACCATGTCTGCAGGGCACAGGCTGGCGCGGCGCTGCTGCCCATCCTGCCCGTCCAGCCAGGCACCTGCACCCAGGGCCGGCTCCCACCACACACGGGTCGGCGGGTAGAGATCGTCTTGGAAATATTCCTTCTGCAGGGGCAAGGGGCACTCAGGGGGGTGCCCTGGCTCCTGTCCCCCTCCCAAACACAGCCAGCCCCCTGACCACCTACCTTGACGCGTGGCACGTAGAAAGCCACGGGCTCCAGGGTGCTCTGCCCCAGGCGCAGCGCCCGGGCGAACTCCACCTCCCGCACCTCGCACGCCGTTTTGGGCAGGAAGACGAAGCCCTGGTGGGGTGGGGATGTGAGTGGGGTCTGGCAGCACAGGTAGGGGGTCAGGGACAGGCAGCACATCCTCCCTTTACCTTGTGGGGTTCGTTGGAGGTGAAGCTGTTGCACTCGAGGAAATAGGGGGGCTCGAGGGTCACTTCGTAGAGGAAGACTCTGGTGTCACCCTGGGGATGGAGTGAGATGGAGGCTGTCAGGGGACACGGAGGGTCCCCCCACACTGTGGGGTGCTGTAGGCAGGGAGCCCCACAGTTTTTTGGAGGACAAGTCCTCACCTTGCCGGTGAGGAAGACGACGCTGGTATCCTCCTCGTAAAAGGGCAGGAGGGTGGAAGGGGCCACGTCCAGGCCAAGGACAGACAAAGGTCCTTCAGGCAGGGCCTGTGCCCGGTACAGGAGGATCCTCCTCTCACTGCGGCTGTGGGGAGGCGACAATGAGAGCAAGCACAGTGTCCTCGGGGACCCCTGCCCTGGCATGTGTCTCCCTCTTTACCTGTCAAAGCCGGACACCAGGAGGTAGTCACCACCACAAACCCAAACCAGGCGTGCTCCGCGTCCCCCCTCGGGACCTGGGCCCTCCTGCATGGGGTGAAGGTCACCCTGCCTGCTCCGACCGAGCTGGGGGTGCAGTTATGTGCCCACAGGGAGGGTTTCCTGCCCACACACCCAGCTCTCCAGCCTGTCCCCAGGGCTGTGATTGTACCTGCTGAGGCTGAGAGCTGTGCCGTGGCTCATAGAGCCGTATCCGTCCGTCTTTGCTCACTGTTGCCAGCTTCTTCCCATCCGGGCTCCAAGCCATGCTGAAAATCTGGAGAGACAGATGTTGTGCCCCCGCAAATGTCCCAAAGATGCCTCTCAGGTGTCCCTGGATCTGCCATCCCTTACCTGATCCGTGTGTCCCTGCAGGCACAAGACTTCCCGCCCGGCGCTCAGCTCCCAGATCCGCACGGTCATGTCGTAGGAGGAGGAAACCAGGAGATCGGATGCCATGGGGTGAAAGCGGATGGAGTAAATCTTTTCCGTGTGACCTGGTGAGGTTCAATAGTGCATGGTTGTCCCCAGCTGTGGGTGCCACCAGGCTGGTTTGTCCCCAGTGTGGGGTGCTCGGTGTGTCCCCTCACCTCGGAGAATAGCTTCAGGCTCCTTCAGGGTCTCCTGCAGCCCTCCCTCAGGGATCCGCCACAGCCGGATCCTGGCGTCCTCGCCCGCTGTGCACCAGGAGGGATGGGCACTGGTTAATGTGGTGATCTGGCATGCCTGGAGCTGGGCGACCCTCCCGGCCCCACCACACATACCGACAGCGAGGCGCCGCGGGTCAAAGGGGTCCCAGGTGAGGTCGGCCACCGCCACGCCATTCTGGATGGTGGGCATGGCCGCGTCAGGGAGACGGCCGGGCTTGGAGAGCTGCGGGAGAGAGCCAGGAGTCACCAGCACGGCACACATGGCACTGTGCCGGCCTCCACACCATGCTGGGGTACCTCAAGGATGGCGATCTGGCCGCCAGCGGAGAGCAGGGGCAGGGCCACGCGCTGGTGGTTGGCGCAGAAGCCGTCGCACTCGCCCGGAGTGGTGAGGCTGAGCCCCCGCAGGTTGGTGAGGTGGCAGTTGCGGTGCAGCACCCGGCCCTGCGCGTGCCGGAAGCGGGAGCTGGGCCCTGGAGCGGGCGAGGGGTGGGTGAACGCCCTGAATCCCCCCTGTGGGGCACCCCAAGCCCACCCCACTGCCTGCTCACCCAAAATGCTCTGCAGGGACTTCTGGCTGGGGCTGCTGGCAAAGCCGCTGGAGGGGCCGGTGCTGGCTGAGAGCGAGGTGGCTGCGCTGCCTGGTGAGGCCAGTGAGGATGGTGAGGAGTAGCCACTGGCTTCCTATGGGAGAGAGAGCCAGTGGGCAGGGGGTGCTGACACCCCAGCGTTGCCCTGTGGGATGAAGGCAGCAGGGACCCCACCCCCTCAGAATTCAGTGCACTCTTCCAGCGGCCCATGCTCACACTCTGGTCGGCGTCAGTGTGGCTGATGTCGGCATCGGTGTGGCCGGTGTCGGTGTGGCCAGTGCTGGTGTGGCCAGTGCCAGCAATGATGGGGGATGTGAAGGTCTCCATGGGTCTCCGTGCAGGGTGCAGGCTCACCCTCCCCACCTGCATCGAGCACAACGGTGGGCATGGGGCAGTGGCAATGCTATCAGCAAGGACACCCCCCTGGATGACCCTGACCTGCTGGCTGTCCCCTGCCCACCAGCCTTGGGCATCGGTGGCTGGCAGCGTCCCTGTGCAGTCGGGGAACAGATCCTCGTGGAACTCCTGGACAGACTGTGGGAGAGGAGATAGGGCGAGGTGAGTGTTCCCAAAATCCCACAGCTTCTGTCCTGCCGCAGCTGGGGCACCCCTGGACATCCCCAGACACTTCCAGCAACCAGACCCCACTACTCAGCACCCAACATTCAGCTGCTCGAAGTGCCCAGCACCTACTGCACAACAGCACCCAGCAGGTGGCACCCAGCTGTCAGCATCCACTCTCCAGCACCCCAATCCTGCACGCAGCACCCGGCTTCCCAAATCCAGTACCCAGACTCTGTGACCCACCATCAGTACCCAGGTTTGACTTCCATTCCTGCTCTTCCCAGGCTGGGGATGGGTGTCTCTCTGCAGCCGGGTCCTTTTTGTCACCCAGTGCTGGTGAGGTGTGACCCGTGAGAGGACACCAGGCACCTATGAGACAGTGCCACCCGCAGGGCCTCCTTACCTTGCGTGGCACCAGGTAGCTGACGGGGACAAGGGCAGTATCGGTGAGCTGCAGGACACGGAGCACCTCGCAGGCCATGACATCCAGGGCCAGGCGTGGCACAGCCACCAGGCCCCGCGTGCTGCCCTCCGTCCGGCACTGGGTCACTGGGGGACAGGCAGGGTGGCCGTGGGCTGGGTGGCCAGGCAGTGGTGAGCCCTCCAGGGGAGATATGGGTGTGATGGGACCTGCTTACCCTGGGTGAGCGCTGGCTGTGTGGGGGCCACCTCGAAGCAGTACAGGAGGTTTTCTCCCTGGAAGAGAGGTGGTGGGGACAGGGGAATGAGCAGGGCTGTAGGAAGCACCCCACTGCACCCACATGCATCCTTCTGTACTCCACTGGTGCACCCACATGCAACAAGCTGCACCTCACTACACCCCCCTGCATCCTCCTGTCCCCCCAGTGCCTCCCTACACCCTCCAGCCATGGGACCTCACCTTCCCTGCCAGCACCAGCAGCCCTGTGTCGGCGTCGTACAGCGGGATGGTCACCCTGCAAGGGAAGGGGGGTGCTGAGCCACAGGCCCCCATGGGCACAGCACCCCAATGGATGTGGGGCTGGATCCTGTTCCCCCACTGGTGCACGCCCCAAACCCCGTCCTGGGGAAACGTGGGGCAGGATCAGGCCATGCTGCGATGGGAGAGCAGCACCGGTGCTGGGGGGTGCAGGGTGCTGGGCTGGTCCCCAAATGACAACCCTCACTGTCCCACCCAGGGCTGACAGGTTGGCAGCAGGATGTCACTGCCACCTGCTTCCAGCCCCAGCTGCACAGTGCCCGCTGTAAAGCCGTTCCCGGCCGTGGGGCATCCCACTCCCTGCCCTGCTCCCTGTGCCTGGCCATGGCACCCGGCCTTGCTCGGGGAAGCCTCTGGCACCCGCAAGGTTGCCTCGAGGCCGGCCGGGCCGGCTTGGCCAGTTTGGGGCAGGCGCGTGGCACACCCCAGCTCACCGCCCGCCTTCCCCGTCACCTGTGGAGCCGGCCAGCCCCTGGAGTGCCCTGCGGCCCGGCTGTGCCAGCTGGAGCGTGTCCCTGCTCCCTGTCCTGCATCCTGTCCCACACTGCAGCCAGGGTGCTCCATGGCTGGGGGGACTGTGGCTGGGGGGACACTCGGTGGCAGGAGGGGACCACAGGGAATACTCAGTGGCCTGAGGGGTGGTGACAGGAGCACAGAGCCACCTCTGTAGCGTCCCTCGGCAGGGGTGGAGGAGGGGGCACCATAGGCAGAGACTAAAGGGACAATCTATTACTTTCAGCTGACATTTCTGTGGCTGTGCCAAGGGGAGGGCGCTGTTCCATGCCATCCCATTCCATGAAGAATAGCTGTGGGTGGTATGGCACGGTCCTGCCCCAGGACTGTTGGCACAACCTAGGCAAACACCGCCAGGATGCCTGTGGCAGGCACCGGGGTCCCCTGCCCTGCTGTCACCACTGTCACCAGCACTGCCACCACCACAGTGGTGGGTGCAGGTTTGGGACAAGGGCATCCTGAGTGCCTGGTTGTCCCAGCCCAACCCGTGCCATGCTCACCATGCCGAACAGGGAGCATTGTTCTGCAGCACTGGGCACAGCTCCACTGTCACAGGGGCATGGGGACAGCCCTGTGAGGGCCACCCACTTTCCCCCTGTCCCCTGGCACACGGTGGCAGGAGCTCTGTGGATGCCAGAGGCATGGGGGGACTGGGATCCCCGAGCACTGGGGCTCATTGGTGCCAGAGTCCCTGGTTACCCTGGACACACTGGATATGGGGGTCCTGGGGGTGCCAAGGACATCCAGCCTTTGTTGTTACCAGGGTTGTCAGGGGTCCCATGGGTGCTGTGGATATGAGGGAGATACCTATACCTGGATCTACCCCTATACCTGTGTGTATACACACCAGGGGTGCTGGGGTCCCAGGGACCCTGGCCCCAGGGATGCTGAAGGTCCTGGGGGGCCGTGGAGGGTTTGGAAGGTCTGGGAGCTTCCAAAGGTCCTGTGGATCCTGGGGATCTTTGTGACTCTGGGGGTCCAGAGGTCCTGGAGGTCTCATGGAGTCCCTGCAGATCCTGGATGTCCCTGTGGCTCTGGGGGGCCCTGAGATCCTATGGAGTTCCCAAAGGGTCCCAGAGGTCCCTGTGACTCTGGAGGCTCCTGAAATCCCAAGGTCCCTGTGACTCTGGGAAGTCCTGGGGTCACAGGGTCTGGAGGTCCCTGTGGAGTCCTCTGGGATCCTTGTGACTCCGAGGTCCCAGAGGTCTTGGAGGTGCTGGGGGGCCCTGTGACTCAGAGGTCGTGAATGTCCCGGGGGTATTGTGGCTCCGAGGTCCCGACGGTCCCTGTGACTCCAGGGTCCCAGAGGTCCTGGATGTCCCCGTGGCCCCCGTTGCTTCGGGGGTCCCGGGGGTCCCTGTGGCTCCAGAGTCCCAGAGATCCTGGATGTCCCCGCGGTCCCCGTTGCTCGGGGGGTCCCGGGCGTCCCTGTGGCTCCAGGGTCCCAGAGATCCTGGATGTCCCCGCGGTCCCCGTGGCTCGGGGGGTCCCGGGGGTCCCTGTGGCTCCAGGGTCCCAGAGATCCTGGATGTCCCCGCGGTCCCCGTGGCTCGGGGGGTCCCGGGGGTCCCCGCGGTGCCGCCCCCCGCGGGCCCCAGGTGCGCGGGGGCGGGGCCTCCGTGGCGGCCGGGCCCCGCCCCCCCCCCCCCGTGCTTTCAGCCAATGGGCGCCCGGCGGGAGGGCAGGCCCCGCCCCCTCAATTTAAATGCCACCCCCCGCGCCCGGCGCCGCCAGAGAGGGGAGCATTCGCCCGGCCGTCGCTTTGCTCCCGCCATGGTCTGACCGCCCGCTCTGCACGGCCCCGCACCGCCTGCCAACGGTGAGTCCCGCGGCCGCCACACCGCCCGACCCTCCACACGGCCACCGGAGCTCGTGGGGAGGCGGCTCACGGGCGGGAGGGGGCTCTGCCGGGCATCTGCGGGCTCAGGGGGCGGTGGGGCCCAGGGGGCCCTGGTGGGCCTGGGCCGGGCCGTGGGACACCTGGTGGGGCCTGGGCACCCAGGGTGACAGGGTGTCACCGGGGCCTCGGCTGAGGGTCGGTGTGCCCTGCTCCCTGCGAGGCCTCAGCTGTGCCAAGGGCACCCGGCTGGCCCCTGCCTGGGCTGATGGCAGGGCCTCAGCTGGGCTGTGGGGATGGCACTGCGGTGGGCTGCGACAAGGGTTCACAGAGGGCTCTCGCTTCCCTGTCCCTGCCTTTGCCTGTTTTGCCATGGGATGCACTGGAGTCTGGCCCAGGGATCTCAGCCTGGTGCTGCATCCATCACAGTCAAGGGGAGGGATGTGTTTGGGGCTAACATGGAGCACGGCTCCATCCGCCATGGCCGGGTGGCAGTGAAGCGTTCTGCCAGCAGAAGGGCTCCAGGACCCACACGGGACCAGCATGGTCTTGGGCTCATCCCATGCTTGTTCTGTCCCGGTGTACGTGGCAGCAGGGCTCCCCTGCTGGGGTCAGGCAGAGATGGGAGCTGCTGGCAGTAGTGTCCACCACCACCACCACCGTCCTCAGTGGAGGGCTTGGCTGGGGTGGGGTTTGGCTGCCCTCGTTCTGCTTGTCCTCAGGAGCTGGTGTCCTGGGTCACTGACCCGCTGTGGGGCCAAGTGGGTCCCCAGGTGGTGCCGACAAGGGTTTCCCTCGGCTGGCGCAGAGGGATGGGTGCCAGCAGGGCCACGGGCCAGCCTGGCTGCCGGGCAGCAGGCATACCCCACTGCTTCTCGTGCCGCCAGCTCCCTGCGCGCTTCATTGTCACCTGGCATGTGTTGGGAGGGGGCAGGCGCCTGTCACCCTCTTTGGCTGTGACTTTGGACCACCGTGGGGTGAATGTCCCCTTCCACGCCTGGCTCCCTCCCAGGCTGGCAACTGCCACAGGAGCCAACACATCCCAGCAGGCTAGTTCTAGCATAGTCTAGTCTATGCTCTAGTTCTGAGACTCCCCTTCCCAACCAAAGCCCCCCAGTGTGCCCCACGCCGACAGGTCTCAGCCTGCTGGGACTGGGGCGGCCAGACTGTCCTGACCCAGCTGTGCCGCTGCCCACACGGAGCTGGGCAGTGCCGCCACCAGGGATGACACTAATTACTGTTTTCCCCCGCACCACGCCAAGGCCGGCCGGCCTCGCCGGGTGGCCCTGACGCAAGCGCTGCCTGCCCGGCTGGCTCTGCCGGCGGGACGCGGCACGAGGAAGCGCTCGGGGACAGCCGCGGCCGCCCCAGTCACTCCGGAGGAATCTGCCCGTGCCGCCCGGGCCACGCGTGGCACCATCGCCGGCCTCCTCCCACCCTCTGCCGGCGTTCCGGCTCCTCCCGAGGCGGTTTGGCTGCCGGCGAAGCGGCTCTGCTGGTTTTTCTCCTTGCCGGCACCTGAGATGGGGAGCGCGGCCGGGTCAAAGGGGCAGGAGCGAGATGGAGGGGCTGGCGAGTGCTCCGGGGAATGCAATAACCAGGCCTGCATTCCTGCGGGGCTGCTGCGGAAACTTTAATTAAATAGGGAGGGGAGCGGGAGGAGGTGGGAGCTGCGGCGGCGCAGGGTGGGTTGAAGGGGAGGAGGATTAAGGGCTTAATCCTGCATCCCCCCGGCTGGCTCGCGGGAGGGGGCACGTGCTGACATCGGCTTGTTTTGAGGGGTGTAAGGGAGGGGAGCAGCATCTGCATCCCGCCTGGCAGAGGCACCGTGTTCCTCCCTGTCACCGCACAGCGCAGGGCCCCCGTCCTTCCTGCTCTGGTGCCACCGGCCAAGGTGGCAGCCCACGGGCCAGCAACAACGCTGGCTTTGTTTGCCTGCACTTGCCGGTGCGGGAAGGAACATCCCGGCTGTGCCTGCTTCCCTGAGGTCCCCAAGCAGCGGGGAAAGACTCCCCAGCTCCTCCAGCCTGTCCTGCACAGGTGTCACCCTGCAGCGGGGGACAGCATCGCCCTCGTCCTTAAAAACAGGAGGCGGGTGCAAAGCAGGGCATCCCCTGCCGAGTCCCAGCCCTGGGCAGGCAGCGGGGTGGCCCAGCCCGGGGAGCTGCAAGCAGGGAAGGGGGTGACACGGCACTCCCACCCTAGCAGGCTGGCAGGGAAAGGCTGAGCCGGCACTGGGGGAATCTGAGCCCAGATCCTCCCCGCAGCCGGAAAATATGAATAATTCGGCAAATATCTGCGGTGCAGGCGCGGGGGAGCCCAGCCAAGGCAGCAGCAGGCCGCTGGCAGGGCGGCCCCAACACCTCCAGCAGAAACGGGGCCCCCTCTCCACCCTTGGGGACCCTGCCAGGACCTGGGGAGGCTGTTCCCCTGCCCCCCCGTTTCTGGGGGGTGTCCTGGGCTGGGTTAACTCCTCTCTGCCTTGAAACAGCATCGTGCCGGGGAGGCGGGGCGTGGGCGGGATGCTGGCGTGTGTCGGCGGAGCGGGCGATGCCGAGGGGCGGTGGCGGAGGCTGCGGGGCCGTGCCAGCCTGCCCGGCGCTCGTGGCCAGGCGCGGATGCTCGGCCGTGGCCGGGCTGGCCGAACCTGCCCGGAGCGGGGAGCCTGGCTGGCGGGGAGGAAATGCCAGCGTAATTAAAGGGACGAGAGAGACTTGGAGTCAGCAGCTGGTTGCAGTACGGGACACGTCAGCGAAACCCGACCCTGGCATTGCAAAACCANGCAAACCCAGCCCCGGCCTCGCCAGCATCCCGCAGGCCTGGCCCCGCTCCGACGCTGCCCACCCGGGCCGGCTGGCACGGCCGTGGCATTGCTGGCGTGCCAGCACCCTGCGCCCAGGGCTCTCCCACCAGCCAGCGCGCTCTGGATGCTGGAGCCACCTCGAGGGGTGCTGGGTCTGCCCCCAGCCCCAAAAAGCACTTCACAG
>VZTH01013216.1:0-29189 GCA_013397815.1 Aleadryas rufinucha | reverse complement strand
AGCAGCCCCTCCGGCCGTGCCGTTTTTCCGGGAATTCCCGCTGTTTTCCCGCAGTTCCCGGCGCTGTTTTCCCGCTCACCGCTCACCCCGGCCCCGCTCCCGCCACTCTTTGAAAGCCCGAGCGCTTCCGGGACGGTGACTCCGCGGGGACCCCCACACGCTGAGGCCGCGCGCGCCGCTTCCGCCCTCACCGCGCCGCCTGAGGGCTGCGGGGCGCCCGCCATGTTTGCTGAGGGCACGCTGTGGGGGGCTGGCACAGCTTAAATAAACGCTTTAAATAAAGCGCTTCGATAAACCCTGCATTCTCCACAGAATCGGCATCCGCGCAGCGCCCCGCGGCTCCTCTCCCCGTGGCTCCTGTGTCCCTGGGGCCGTCATGGCAGCCGCGGTGCCATCAGGTGCCCCCTGCACGCCGCGCTGAGCGGCACCAGCCTGTGCGGGAAATCCCGCTGGGACAGGCCGGTGTCCACCGAGAGGCACAGGAGTCCTCAACTTTAAATTAAAAAGTTGATTTTAAATAAAATCAACTTTATTCGGATAGAGGAGAGAGTCCACTGCGCCATAGCTCTGTGGGGTCTCTGGAGTTTCTGCAAGACACAGTCTCCTTTTATACTCATTTCCCGACCTTGTTTCCCTCCTCCTTTCCCCTTTGCCTAGGAAGGTACAGTCCCAAACACTACATATTCCTCCTTTAATATGTATTCCCCCCCATCACGCGTTGTATGACGCTTAAAATTAGATTTAAGTTCACCCTGGATGAAATTAATACTCACAAGTCTATTAAGATAGACGAAGTCTATTTACTGCACATTTTCCCCTGAAGTTCAGACTATGCTCAACTCTATTACAAACCTGCCCACCAGCAGGTTCTTAAACCCCCACCCCATTCCCCCAGAACCTCATTGGTTTTTCACATTTAATCGTTAGTGAAAACATTAACATCCATTTCTTGTGTAGTTACTGAAGACCCCCACACCCCTTCTACCAGTACCTCATTGATTCTTTCACATTTAGCTGCCAGTGAAGACGTTAAGAGCAATTGCTCAAATAATTAGTGAGACGCCCACAGCCATTCTTCCAGGACCTGATTGGTTCTTACAGGTAATTAGTTACAGACTTCGTTAGGAAAGACCCCCACACCACACTCTGCCCTGGGTTGGCCTCACCTCGAATATTCTGAGCAGTTTTGGTCACCAAAATATAAGATACTAAGCTATGAGAGAGCATCCAAAAGAGTGAGACAAAGAGGGTACCTTGAGGTGAAGCCATAGGAGGAGCAGGTGAGGGAACTTGGTCTGTCCAGGGGGTTGGAATGAGACGATCTTGAAGGTCCCTCCCAGCCCAAACCATTCCAGAATTCCATGATAACCACAATAATTCAGCTGTCCCTTACTCCAGTTACACCAGGAACACCCAGCACAGGAGAGGGGAGACTCATTGCAGCTTCCTCTCGAGGGGAAGGGCAGGGAAATGTGACTCTTGGGGATGGCTCTGTGCAGGGCCAGGAGCTGGACTGGATGATCCCTGGGAACAGCTCAGGATATTCCCTGATTATCCTGCGTTGTTCCCCTTCCAGTCCCGCTGGACGTGCTCACCCCGAGGCACAGCTGCTGGAGGAGGAGATGCTGTCACTGCCTCTCCTCACCCCAATCGCCACCTTGTGTCGCGACATCAGCGAGGAAAAGCCACGTCCAGCAGCTGAGGCTTCCCCCAGTAACACTAGATGGTACCAGAGCTCCACACAGCCTCAGCCAGGACTCGACCTCAAAAAAATGGGAATTCTGAACCAGGGAAAGCTGGAGATGCGAAGCTGCGATGTCTTAATGTGCTGCTGGCACAGGGAATTGAGGTTTCTGAGGGAAAAAGCCGATGGGACCTGTGACTAAAATAAAGATATTTTCTGGTGTTCAGGGCAACAAGTGCAATGCATTTGTGGTTAAAACTGATCAGCAAAGTGATGGTGTTACAGCACCTGGGAAAGGAAGTTTGAGGACTGATTGTGAGGGATTTTTTCACTACTAATAGTCAGTTAAAGAAAATCTAGGAAGGATTTTTACTTAAGCAGAAGTTGCCCATGGCGGGGGGTTGAAACTGGATGATCTTTAATGTCCCTTCCAGCCCATACCATTCTGGGATTCTATTCCATGGTTAAATCTTAAAAATGAAGTGTCCTGATACCTTTAATTCCTGATATCCTTAATATTAAGAACCATTTAAACAGCACTCAGAATATGATCACCTTTTCCTTCAAGCAACTGCACACCCTGCCTGAAATATTCATGCATTAAAAAACCCCCTCTTCCTGCAAATGAATATTTATTCCATGAATAATGTTTAATGTCTTCGTGGCTTTCAACACATTTGGGTAAAATGTTTCAAGTTTCTGTGCTTACAATGACAAAATCTAAACCTGACACCTAAATAGGTGGCCTGATTTCAGCTGTGTGGGGCATTTTGTAGAGACATAATTTCCTCCCTGTTGCTGCCTCCTTAGCATGACACCGTTTCAGCAACCTTGAGTAACTCAACACAGCAATCTGGGGGATGAAATGAAGTTTGGAGATAGCAGGGAGAAAGAACAACAGCAGAACTGGCGCTTGGCCAGAAGATTTGTCTCTAAAACTCTGCTCTCATGAAGAAATTCCTGATTCTCTGCCCATGGCAGGGGCTTGGAGTTGGATGAGCTTTAAGGTCCCTTCCAACCCAAACCATCCTGTGATTCCACGATTCTGTGAAGTCCTGGGAGATGATCTTATGGCTAAATATGGTCAGGACTTGAGTGCTGTGCCTCGTCCAAGACACAGCGACATCAGTGGTTCCTCTTTCCAGATGAAGAGTTGGCGTTGGCGGTGTATTTTTAGTGGTGTGGGTGTAAAATATGTCGGTTGAATTTCACATCGCCTGAGCTCGGTCTGCTCTGCCCTGGTGGGTTTTGTGCCCAGATCCAGCCAAGCTCGAGGTCTGGGACTGACATCATGGAATCAGAGAATCCTGGATTGGTTTGGGGTGGAAGGGACCTTAAAGCTCATCCATCACCTGGATGAGCCACCCCCTGCCATGGGCAGGGACACCTTCCACTATCCCACGGTGCTCCAAGCCCTGTCCAGCCTGGCCTGGGACACTTCCAGGGATCCAGGGGCAGCCACTGCTTCTCTGGGCACCCTGTGCCAGGGCCTCCCCACCCTCACAGGGAAGTGCCAGACACATCTCAAAACACACCTGGAAAAGCAAACAGATTTATTTGTTTTACAGGTGATTCCCACATCCCTGCTCCCAGGAGATTCTGCACCAGTTGGGAAATTACCTGGAGACTTCTGCCCCCTGGGAATGACCACCTGAGAGCCAGAGGAGTGGGATTCTACCCACAGCTCCTGAAATTGAAGGAAATTTCTCTCCGACCACAACAGCAAACAGACCATTAAAACATCTGTTCAAAAACCTTTCCACGTCCCATTTCTATTCACTGCTGCTTCATTCTGCTGCAAGTCAAATATTTGTACCTGGTGAAAGGTTTGGGATGGATCAATGGACTGGAAAAGGCTCTGAGCATTGAAACCTCCAATCCCACCTGGGCAAGTGCTAACCCAGCATCTGAGCCCACCCAAGCTGACTCATGTCACAGCTCTTGGGCGTGTTTGGCCCCAGAAATGATGTTCAGAGCTGGAAATGGAAAAGAGATTCTTAGAACTGAGCTTTTGGGAAAGAGTTGTGGGGTTTTCAAGCTTTCTCCATGGGCAAACTTTCCATGGGGGTGTGAGGTGAGGTCCCCCCTCTTTCACCTTTGGAGAGCCCCTCGGTGCTTTGCTGTGTGGGACCTGCTCAGGTTTCAGGAGGAAACAGAACTTAGGTGATTGAACGTGTCTGTGAGGGAATGACAGGCCCTGTTTGTACCCTGGTGTTGCTGAGATGGGAGGAAACCAGCCCTGGTGTCCAAAAAAAATCCAGATTCAGGAGGAGGGGTCGGCATAAGAACATGTCTCACTGTGCAGGAGGGAAATGGGAGCAGAGCAAGGACAATGGGTGAAGCTCAGGGCCTGAATTAGGGGTCTGTTCCATCTAAATTAGAAACAAGTTTTTACCTGAACCCTGATTTTTTGAGAGAGTGAAATTTCTGTGGTGATGGCCCAGGGATGTTCCCCTCATAACCTCATCCCAGTGTAATTCCTGAATTCTGGTGCCAAGTTCAGCCAACTGGACAACAGCTCCAAAGCCCAAAGGTAACACATTTAAGAGATGTGTGTGAGAGTGAAACCCTAATTTATGCCTTTTCTGAGTTCAAGCACAACCAAAAAACTTCAGGAAGAAATGGGACAAAATTTCCCAAACCATGGAAAAGCCTTCACACTTATGAGATACCAGAGAGTCCACACAGGAGAAAACCCCCAAAAAGAGGACTCTGGGTGAGGTATAAATCATATATTTTTTTCCCCCACGTGGTTTTCCTGGTGTGTAGGAAGGGGCGAAAGCCTGACAGAGCCACAGTTTAGTTTGGTTTAAAAGTCCATCAGCTCTGAGGCACGAATCCATTGGAAACCAGGCTCCATCCCTTCCAGCACTAACAGGACTAACACGGATTTTAGTGCTTGAAAGAAAAAATTTCATCCAGCTCTTTCCCTCTGTAATTTCTGTCCTCTCCCAAGACCACATAAAGCAGAAATGAGATGCTGTGAGAGGGATGGTTCTCTGGGTAGTTCAGAACACGTGAAATGCTCTTTTTTTTGGCTTTTCAGGAGGACACCAGCCAGGCCAGGGCAGGCAAATCACGCGGAGCCACCGGTGCTGATTCCCGAGCCAGGCCATGTCCCGGGAATGAGGAGTGGAGATGCTCCTGCCTCGGCACAGCGGCAGCCAAGAGCTCTCAATTTAAGAGCCAGATGAGTCTGAACCATGTTGGAATTCCTTCAAAAATCTGCCAGCACTCTCCTCCCCGCCGAAAACCGGATAAATCCCCTTCGTATTCCCGGCTCCGAGCGAGGCCCTGAAATATTATCAGTGCTCTTTGACACCCTACCTGCCCCTCATCCCACCTGGCTTTCCACAAAACGCATTTCCTCTGCTCTCAGGGAAAAAAAAGTCGGATTCATTCAAGCCCTGACACTCCTCCAGCACTTGGGTGATCAAGTCTCCTCTGGTTTATATTTGATATTTTAATAGGGTTTCCTTTTGGCCCTTTAATGAGTTTTTATTCCCCTCTGTGCATCAGACGCTTCAGTCTGACCGACAGTTTTACTCACCCCATGTGGAGGAATATGAACAGCCAGGACAACCTTTTCTTCCTGTGGCAAGCTTTGCTCTGCCAACATTTTTCTTCAGCTCGCTCGCAGTCGGGGGGACGTGTCCTGACCCTTTCCTCGCCCATCCTCCAGCCTTGGAGCAGGGATGTTCCCGCCGGTGCCGAGGCAGGAACAAACCCAGCCGTGCTGTCCACGCTCTCAGCTCTGCAGCAAGGAAGGAGGAAGAAAAATATTCAAAACAACAGCAAATGTGGGCTTTGGCTCGTCTGAGCAGCTGAGTTTTGTTACTTCAGCCTCAGCCCAGGCGTGGGGGACAATTCATTACAGAGTGCAGTGAGTGGGACAGGCTGGGACTGTCCTTGTGCCTGTGGAGAGCTCCATTATAAAAATATGGAATCACTGAAGGGTTTGGGTTGGAAGGCGCCTTAGAAACCATCCCATTCCACCCCCAACACCTTCCACTATCCCAGGTTGCTCCAAGCCCCGTCCAGTTTTGCCTGGGACACTTCCAGCGATCCAGAGGCAGCCACAGCTTCTCTGGGCACCCTGTGCCAGGGCCTCCCCACCCTCACAGGGAAGGATTTCTTCCCAATATCCCATCTAAACTGCCTCTCTTTCAGTTTCCTCCTTGTTCTGTCACTACAGAAGTTATTTCTAACATATCCCAAGCTGAGCATGGAGAGAGAGCAGATCTCATCCTGCAGGGCAGGAGGTGTTTCATGTCCTGGTCATGCTTTTCCTGGTGGGAAAAGATCCATGACTGATCTGCCTGGGAATGAGGCACTCCCCACCATCCTGGCCCGAGCAGGAGGTGCCAGATCCCATTATTTCCCCCATGGATGGCAGCAGTCACTGATGCTGCACAGAAGGGTTGGTGTAGGACACTTGGCTGGAGTTATAAAGGATCACACACGCCACGTGCTACACAATAAATCAGTGCCAGTCCAGGCCCTCAAATCCTGCTGGACAAAGTGGCACAATGGGTGATGTGGGGTGGGATGGAGATAGGAAGGAGAGGGGGAAAGGCAGAGCCACCCAAGGAATTGAGAACCCACATGGGCAGACAGTACCTGCTCCAAGTGATCCCAGAGTATTGGAGTTCTCCAGCACAGAGATTCATGAAGAAATTTAAATAAAGCGAATTTTGGGGTAGAAAAGATTGATATGAAAATTTGTGAACCCTTTTTGGGTGTTTTGTTCTGCATTTTAGGAATTCTCGAGGTGCCTTCTGCTCTCTGCAGGCACAGGGGTCCCAGCCCTGCCTTGTGCTGAATTCCACAGATCCACCAGAATTATATAATTTAAAACCATCTGCCATCGAAGGTTACCCATTAAACTTGGGCTTGGTTTTTGATGTTGCAGGAGGCTGGTGCTCATCTGCTGAGAATTAGGAGGTTATTATTCTGCAGAAGCTAATCCAAATTGCCTCTTATCCACAGGCAGAAAATTACAGGAATATTTAAGCCCATTCCCCAGATTACAAACTTGGTGGCAGAGCTCTGCACCCAGTAGAATCTTGCATTTGATAGTTGCGAATAATTTCAGTCAACTGTTTAACATCTGGCATGACTATTTAATGTCTGGCTTAAGCTGTAACCTTTCCCCCGCCCCCCCNNNNCTTGTGCACCTTGGTACCCCCCCCCCCCCCCCCCAGCTTTTAGAAAAGCTTTTTCTGCTTTGAGAGAATTTTGATTACTAAAGCCTTGCCCAGGACAGATTTATCCTGTGATTTAACATTTTCTGATGGAGTCTCATTTTGAATCAGTTGAATAATTGGCAGTGACTTTGGTATTAAACTGATTCATGATGTACATGAAGGCCCTTCCATAATTGAACATTATTGTCTTTATAATCGAAGCCCCTTTTTGACCATTAAAAACTATTGGAAACAGCCTGGTAATCTGCTTTAATTAAAAATAAAGTGCAGAGGATTGGAAATGATTAGGGATGAGAGGCACTTCGTGGCTCTGTGCAGCTCCAAGATGGGCTGAGGACTCCACAGCCAGGTTGGATGTGCCTTGGAGCAACCTTGGGTAGGTTTAGGTGGAATATTGGGAAGGAATTCCTCCTTGTGAGGGTGGGGAGGCCCTGGCACAGGGTGCCCAGAGAAGCTGGGGCTGCCCCTGGATCCCTGGAAGTGTCCAAGGCCAGGTTGGATGGGGCTTGGAGCAACCTGGGATAGTGGAAGGTGTTGGGATTGGAACTGGATGAGCTTTAAAATTCCCACCCACCTCAAAGCACTCCAGGATTCTCTGATTAAATAGGTTTTTTCTTTCCTTCTTTGGAGAGCTCTTAACTGGGATCACTTAAAAAACCTGGGGAGCGCATGAGGGGAATCAACAACTCTCAGCACCACGAGGTGCTTTGGATAAAAACCAAACATAAACAGCCCAAATCCCTCTCTTTTGGAATCAACACAGCTGCTATGGCTGGATCTCGGTGTCCCTGGTGAGCTGATCCTGGTGGGATTCCTGGGATGAACGTCCATCCGAGGAATCCCACCGGGAGAGGCTGGCGGGGCCTCGGCTCCCCGAATTCTGAGGTGTCCTTTTCACACTGCAGCCCTGGCCGGCCTCTGGCAGGGCTCTGATCTAACAGGTTTTGCATAGCTGCTAGACATCTTCCTAATAGTATCCCCTGGGAATTCTAAATTTCACTCACAGCCTCTAAATTTTCATTAAGAGCAGTCACACACGGAGAATGATGGATTAGATTTTATTGTTGGAAAATCTCCAGATAAAATTAAAGTGCTTCTTTCTTTTCTGAAACCTTTACCTTTCCCCTGTGGTGCCCTATAAATAAGGTATCAAATAATGTTTATCCTTTTGAATTCTGCCATCTTACATGTTTCATGCTTAGTCCTGACCACTTTCCTGCCTCTGAAGAGATGTCACTCTTCAGTTAAATCCCGGGAACAGACAGCTACCTCATGGATTTCATTGTGGAGCAGCCTGACTGTGTCCCAGAGCCTTCACTTAAGCCCAGTATTTATAAATACACCGTTGTCTCCTTTACTTTCCTGGAAGTCTTTCTTTCATTTCCTTCCTCTTGCCATCAAATTCCCTCTGTCCTTTCTTTTATCCCGAGTTCTCCAGCCTCTCTGTGTCCATCTAATCTTGCAGACAGATGAGGCACCACTTCGGAATACGCCGGGATCACAGGGCTGAGGCACTTTCAGCCTCCACCAGCCAAACCCTGATAAGTGGGATCCGCTCCCGCTGCCCCTGGCCAGCAGATTTTTATAGCAGATGTTGTTTTTTCCTCAATGAAATTTAAAAAAAAACCCCCACTATTATTTTAGGACTTTTAGGTCTTAAATAGTTTGAGATGCTTTTAGTTTTCTCTTTAAAAAGCAAGAGCCCTGCAGGCAGTTGGTAGGAAGTGTCCAAGAGCTGGGAATGCTGGCGTGATTCATACTGGTGTCAGCTCGGTTAAATTAAATTCCACGGGGATTTATCCAGCCAGGCCTCCAAACAAGTTTTAGACAGCATCTCCCACCCCCACACCTCGCACTTCACAGCATCTTAAATTAATCCACAGAAAGGCTGGGGCTGGCCTGAGACAAAGGCTTGGCCAAGAGAGGAGGGTCCCAACCAGAGGGAAGGGTTCCTGCTTCCCACTGCCAGCCCAGGGAATCAACAGCCATTCCCAGGGGAGGGAGAAAAGCAGGATTGCTGCTGGTTTAACACAAGTCATCATTGTCCATGGGGGTCCCCATGGCTCGAGTTGGGTCAGGGTCCCACTGGGTGCTTACCTCAAAGGATGTCCCTTGGCAGGGCTTCCCCAGCCCAGGAGGCTCTGGCTGCCCCTCTGCCACTGCAGGTGGGTCCTGGGCTGGTGCAGACCCCCAAGGACAGTGAATTTTCCAGGCTGTGCCCTCAGAGCAGGGTCAGGGCTGCCTTTCCAGCCCCCCAGGACTTCTCCTGCTGCTGTTTCCCCATGGCACAGGCTGCTCTCATGACTCATTCCCATTTCAGGATATTTCCTTTGGATTTACCCTACCTGGTTAGGAAGATATTCCACACTACCACAGAGCCAAGCCAAATCCTTGTCTCAAAGTGCCTTCAACCTGCATGGATCAGCCAGGACTCAGCTTCCCTTCTGCACAAAGAAGGTAGAAGAATTCCCAAGAGGAATAACTTCCCCTTCTCCTTATAATGCCTCTCCCCAGGAGGATGTGAGGGAGTCACACAGGTGATTATGGGTGGCAAACTTATTAAAATCTTAAGAATTTGGCCAATTTGTACCAGCTGGGCACCAGGCCCTTGGTCTTTCCCCCAGTTTTGATTCTCCACCCCTGACCTAAGGGCTGCTTCCCAGATCAAGGGCCCCAGGAAGAGCCCACGAGCATCCATGGCTGTTATCCCTCTATTTTTCTTTGTAAAGAGAATTCCCAGAGCTCCTCTTGCACCAGTGGAAAAATCACCCACCAGGGAGCAAACAGAACAGGATCCCAGTCTCATCCTCTCTGCTGCATTTGTGTGTCATCCCAAAGGAAGCAGCAAAGGGAGGAAAACTCCCTGGATTTACTGGCCACTTTTATGGGTTTGTCTGTGCCATGTTCTGTGCCAAGAAAACCCTTTGTGCTTCCAGAGACGAGGCCTCTGAGGGGCAGAGGTGAGCCCAGGAGAAGAGCGAAAAGCTGGAAAGAGAAACCTTGTAAATTTGGTACCAGCGAGGCTGGGGAGGCGCCAGAGGTGACCAAAATGTGCCACGAAACGAGCGAGATCTCAGCCTCTGCCTGCCCTGCGCAGGAGTCCCGACACCCACGGCTGGGAGAGCTGCCAGGGTTATTTTTGGGCAGGGTTTCTGCAAGTTCCAAGCAGAGTCTCAGCAAAAAGGAAACAGGGGGGAGAGATGGAGCTTTCTTTTGAACAGAGATGTTGGAAACACGTGGGAGTCCTGAGTGAAGGGTTGGAGCACCCACTCTGAGGGTGCATAGCCCTGGACTGGGCAGACTGGGAATGCACAGCCACGGACCGGTCTCAGCTGTCCCAGAGTAGCCCCTGAGCTGGAGTGCCAAATCCAAGGAACCTGTCCCCAGGGCCTCCCTCAGAGCTGCTCCCAGTCCCACTGCACGCTCTGGGTGCAGGATCACAAGGCCACAGTTGCAAATGGAGTTTAGTGGAGCAGAGGGGGCTTCCCTAAAGGCCAACCCCCAGTGCAGGACAGAGGGAGAGCAAAGGGCACAGGGAAGCACAGGACCTTTAACTCCCTTTGCATTTGGGAGGGAGGTGTTGATGTTTTAAGTGCCAGGAAGGATGGATAATTGGCAGTGTCTTGGATTCATGAGGTCATTGAGAAGCAAAAAAAAACCCCTTTTCCATGCCTGTGGTAAGAAGCCAGTATTGGGTTAGAAGTGACTCGAGCGGGGACGCCGCGATGGCCGGACACGCTTGGGGCTGGGAACAGTTCCCAGCACGCTGCAGAGGGTGTTTCGCAAGGATCAGCTGGACACCAGCCTATCCTTGTCCTGCTGGTGAAGTCATCGTGCCTTTGCACCCCTCCTTGTCCCACTCCCCTGAGGATGGAGCAGAGCAGCTGCAGCTCAGCTCATCGGGCAGAAAATCCTCGTGTTCTTGCCTGGTGCCTCTCCAGGGCCCTGATTTCAGGGCTTGGAGCACAGGTTTGCTCTGCATGGGCTGAGTTCTTCACCTCCTGCCTCGTGCCAAGAGCACCCAGAGCTCAGCAGAGCCAAATCTGAGCATTTTGTCATGGATAAAAATGTCCAATGAGGTCCTTCTGGCTGCCATCGCCCCCGTGTAGGAACACCTCAGGTTCCACAGCTCCCAAGCTTGTGAGGAGAAGGAAGAACTTTTCACTTCCTGGTTGTTCCTGGCATTTTGCACATCACCCCTGGAAAAGAGGAGTGGCCCAGCTGCTTCCCCCAGGAAATCCTTACTGGAGTCCTTGTGGGTGTACACAGCTCTGCACCCACAGCCCTGCACCTCCAGCTGCCTCCTGCAGAGCCTCTGTCCCTCTGAAATCATCCCAAGGGTGACCCACCTCCCAAAGGCAACAGTCTGGGGGCTCTGCCCACTGATCCTCATGCCTGGATGGCTGCTGAGCATTCAGTGACATCAATGAAGTGCCACCACTGCTGACTCCGTTGTTGCAGGCCCTGTGTGTCCCATCCAGCACCAAATTGTGCCCACCTACCCCAGGACTAAAAGATCCCAGGAAAATGCCATGGGAACCACAGGAGAGTGGTCCCTTCTGAGAGCAGGAGGAGCAGAGCCACAGCAAAACTCCCAAGAAGTTCAGACTTTGGGGATTGTGGAGGGATCTGTGCATTTTTAGCCAAAACACTCGAATTTTCTCTTTCTCTGGTTAACTCTTATCTCAGCACACTCAGATAAACCTGGAGACATGACACTGAAAGGAACAGGACAAAGGACATGTGGGGCCTTATTTTCCCCATGGATCCATTGAATAAATCTGTTCCAAAGGCACTTTCCAGAAAGGACAAACCCAGGCTCACCTAGAGGGACTTTCTCATCACTGAGTTTACAGAGGTTTTTAAGTGACTCAAGCTGGCCTTAGGAAAAGGCTCTGGAAGTCAGAACCCCAGGATGCTCTTCCACCAACCCATCCCTCTGTGCTAATTTGCCTATTCCTAAACCCAGAGTAATTAATACTGAGTAACCTCTGTGGGATTTCACAAGTCTTGGTGAAAGATCTGTTATTATTCTCAGTATGGAATTCTGGAACAAAACTTTTGAGGAAAATGGTATCAAAAATGGACTTTTAATATTTTTTTTTTCCTTCATCAAAAATAAGGTTCTGATTTTTCCCAACAACAATAATGTGAAAAAAGAACAGGATTAACTCGAAAGCTCCTTCACTTTCACTCCATTTCTTTTGCCCCTCCACAGAGAAATCCTCAATGCACAGCTCCCAAATGTTAATGAACACCAGCCCTTTCTCGGTACCTTTTAGGGCCTGATTCACCAGGATCATCCATAAATATTCCTTTAAAAACCTTCCCGAGGAACTCCCGAGGGCAGCCGATGTCAGGAAATGTCGGATATTTCTCCCTCTCCTCCTTGAGCCGTTGGTAGCCTGCTTGGAAAAGAACAGATGCGTTAAAAGTTGGGAGATTTACAGCCCCCCCTCCACACGGGAGCCATAAACCCACAATTTGTTCCATTCCCCAAGCAGCCTCTGCCCGCTGCAGGACCTTTCATCACTGCTGGAAAGCTGCCTTGAAAAAACCCGCCGTCTTTTATGGCAACACGGACACAAAGTTCAGCTCTCAGTGCCTAAAACATGGAGATGGGGGAAGGAAGAGATGAATTCACTGCCCAAATCCTGCCCTGGCCTTGCTCCTGTCCCTCTCTTGGACAGGGAGATATCCTGTGCTGGGAATATTTATGGGAACAGGGCCAGGAGGGCTGGAATCCCCCTGACAAGGTCTGCTCCCAGCTGTGACCCTCAGGTGGTCACTGATGGACCTGGTACCTGTTCCTGCCCTCCAGTGCCACTGGGAGCATAAAAATCCCTTCACGACCCAGAAATTGGTGTCACAACAGGACAGGGCCAGTCCAGTCTAACAAAACCCAGCCTCGACAAAGGTGTTGGTGCAAACACCTGAAGACCAAAATCACCCTCAGACCTCTGCATTTATGGCTTAAGTAGCTGGAAGTGATTGCAATGCAGCCAGATTTATTCCTTATATCCAGTGCTGGAATTATCTGAATTCCAGAGGAGCTCCTGAATCTGCTGCTGGGGTTTAATTGCTGAGCACAACCCAAACCTGCTTCTCCTTCCACCCATGGCCTCTTCTTCTCCCAGGAAGATCCCCCTAAAGCACAAAGGGTTAAAGCTTTGTCCAGCCTGCCCTTCCAGCTTCCCCCAGTGTGCAAACAGTGGAAAGGGAAGGATTAGAGGGGAGAGATTTATGGAGAGCCCATCCCGGAGCCTCCGCTCGCACTTTGATGCTGGGGAACAGCCCCGCTCTAACAAAGGGGCTGTAAAGCATTGCCCACCACTAAACCCTCTGTTGGGGGCAGCCAAATCCCTCCTGGGATTATTCCAGGCTTGGAGAGGCCTTGGAAAAAAAGGCTGCCCCTTTTTTATGGCTGCATTATTAGTAAAGAGCTGGTGAAATACTTATGGCCGCCCCGTAAATCTGCCGAGGCTGCACAGACGTTTGGGCTGGAAGGAAACCGAGGGGTCGGGGCTTGACCTGCATCCCCCATCCCAACCGGGGTGTCTCTGGAGCAGGGAGAGGAGATCCATGCCCTGGAATCCCTCAGGATATCCTCTGGCTGCTCCAGAGGAGCAGGGCAGGGAGAGGAGCCCAGCCTGGAGTCACAGCTGGGATGGTCCCAGGTCTCTGTTCCCACCAACCCAGCAGGCTCTGAATCCATCCCAGGGGATGCAGGGATGGGGCCTGGAGATGGAAAAGTGCCTTGCCAAGGAACCAACACCGCAATGAATGGCTCTGACTTTCATCTGAGCCTGTGCAGCTCTCCTTCAACACCTTCAGATGTCACAACCCCTCAGGGTCACTGGAACTCACCCAATAAAGAAGGACCAAGTGACCTTTTTTCCTCCCTTCCATTGGATTTTTTTTTAGGAGAGGAGGAGGAATTAATGGAAAAACAGAAATGCTCAATTTCAAGTGAGAAATGGCAAAAAAAGTCTGCTGGCACTTCCCAGCCAACAAGCAGCTGGTGTTGGATGTGTGCTCAAAGCAAGCTGTGATCCACAGGCTCTGGATTTCCAGAGGAGAGGAGAGGAGGGAATAACTCCCACTTTGTCACAGTCACTGTGCTCCCCCCGTGAGGCTGTTCCAGGCTGCACACCCAGGAGCTGTGTCCCCTGCAATGGGACATCTGCTGTCCCACACATCTGTTCTCAGAGAGCCACAGAACCCTTTCTGCTCCAAGAGGAGCAGCACAGGGAAGGCATCACCCACCCCTCGCTCAGCTTCCCAACATCAGCACCTGTTTGGAGCAGCATCCCTAAAAACCCTGGAGAGCTCAGACCTGGCTGTGCTGTAGAAAAGGCAAAAATAAACAAACCCTCCTGACTGCCAACAAAATCCAAGCCACCACAACGACAACAACAACAAAAAGTTCCTTCCTAATTTCAGCTTCTGGTCATAAAATTTTACTTTCATGGAACAGCGTGAAATCCGCACAGCCCGAGCAGGGGTTTTTAATAAAAGGCAGAGTTGGTGGAGTATCCCAGCCAAGGTGTTTTTATAAGCCAGAAGAAGAGAGACAGAAACACAGAAGGAAAATAATTTTCTTGACTTCCTTCCAGAAAGGAATTTTATTTAGATTTCCTTTAGCCAGGCTGAAACTCTCCTTCCTCGCCTTGCCTGGGTTTTCCCCCTTCAGAGCCATCCCTGTGCATGAACCCCAGCGGACCCAAACCACTCATTTCTCTTTGCATCTGAGCCCCAGTGCCTTTAAAATCTTGCAATTTTGAGGAACAGAGCAATTTGCAGTGGGAATTTGGCTCCTTCTTACCCCAAAACACAAACCACAGTGTGGAAGTTGCAGTTCTGCACCCAGGGAAACGCTCCTCTCCCAACACCCGTGAGGATGGAGGGAAAACACTTCCCAACATCCAAATCTATGAGGTTTGAGAAGAGAATAATGTCTGCTAAAGGGCCAGAAACAGCTCTCAGCCCGGTGAAAAATGACTTCCAAATGCCCCCTGCTCTGGGGATTCCATAAGGGAAGATAGATCTTTCTATCCCTTTTCCTTTCTTCTTCATTTTTCAACCTTTGACCTCTGCTGGGAACAGGGAGCTCCCGGGTGAGAGCCCTCGGCAGAGGAAACGCTTCCTCCAGTTCATTTGTCTCCGATGCTCCGTGCAGCTGAAGACACTCCTGTGGCCAAAGGGATGCTGCTCCCAACCCTGCCCATCCCACCTCCTCCGCCCTGGATTTGCAGCTCCAACTTTGCCACTGAGAAAACAAAAGAGCAGTTTTGGTCCCATTTTGGGGCAGGTTCTCTGCCCAAGACAGAGAGAGGCTGATCTGTTTGGGAAAATAAGAGGGGATGAGATTTCCCTGGGCATGGAGGACCAGCTGGGAAGAGTATTGTTGGGAACTGGCTCCCAGGTGCCTCAGATCCCAGGAAAGCTGGTCTGGATAACTCCAGCTCGAAGCTCTCAGGTCAGAGTGACACCAGCCACAAATTTCAGACACAGATTTCAAATCCCTTAAAACCCCTGCGACTCCCAACTCAAGGTCCAAAGGCAAAATATTGCCCAAGATGTTCTTGCTTCCAGCATAGAATCCTGGAATGGTTTGGGTTGGAAGGGACCTTAAAAATCATCCTGTTCCACCCCCCTGCCGTGGGCAGGACACTTCCCACTATTCTAGGTTACTCAGCATTCCCGAGGTCATTGGAAACCACTACAGCAATGGATCCAACAGGGAGAGGAGGGTGTGGCTTGAAGCTTCCTTTTTAGGAGATAATCCAAGCTGGAGGACTGGGAAGCAGAGTCCAAAGGTTGAAAGATGAAGAAATTCCTTTCTGAAAGAAATTTCTGCTCAGCACTTTATTTATAATTAGGGTGGAAATCACTAAGGTGGGAGGATCTGTGTCCTCCCAACCTCTGGAGATTCTTTGTGGCACCTTAGAGAGCCCCAAGCACACATTTCCCTGGGTGTTGTCCACAGAGCCAGGCTGGAACAGGAAAGAAGGGAAAAAGGAGTGAAAAGGGGGTGCTCAGGTGTCTCCCCAGCCTTTTCTCTCTCTTGGTCTGATCACAGGGCCCTGATTTTCCTTCTGTTTTCAGGGAGCTCTCCCGGTGTCCAGCAGAGCCGTTCCATGCAGGCTCTTCCCACGGAAACAGGGAGTGATGGATCTCCAGGAGAGCCATTTCTCAGCAGAGCAGCACCCTGGCTGCACTTGTTCCGTGAGCTGCTGGAACGTGCAGGGATGCAGAGCTCAGAGCACAGCCCTGCCAGCCAGCCGGACAATTCCTGGCACAGGGATCAGGCACCGCTGGCTCCTGGGGACAGGAAGGGGCTGGGGGCAGAAGTTCCCATCCTCACCCCGAATTACCTTTGTGGGAGGGTGGGGGTGAGGCTGGGCCACATCCTTCACATCTGGCACAAAGCTCCTGTCCCTCCTCAGCTGGAAGAGACACAGGAATATCCTTGCAAGGGTCCCTCCTTTGCTGATGGGGCTTAGCTGATCCCACAAAATGAGCTCTCCACAGCCAGGGAAAGAGCCTTCAGATGCAGGTTTAGGCAGGGAGAGAGGCAGAATCTGAAGAACCCGTTAGATTTCAGCCCTTTACTCTTGGATTTGCTGCCCAGTTACAAAAGTAGGAGATTTAAATCCCAAGTTTCCAAGCTGGGCCTGGCTCCTTAAAAGAATAAAATCCAAGAGAAGGATTTTTATGGGACAATTTGTTGCTCACCATGAAGCTCGAGGAAGCCAAAGAGCCCGGCCTGCAGCTCTGCTGGGGAAAAGGATCCTCCTGCCCTCTCCCTCTTCCAGACACAAGCTTCCCTTTGCTTTCCAGCAGCCCACGATCCAGGGAAAACACAACAAGGGCCGCTGTTATTCTTTATGGAGGCAGCAAGAGGAGCAGAGGCAGCATCCAAACTCGATGTGAGATGGAAAAGGCGTCCAAGCTCCATGGCACTGGATGAAACAGAGCACACACAAAACCAGGGAAATGCTGAAAGATGGATTTCTTGGGAGTGGGAATAGAAGTGTCTGTGTTTGCCTTGGAGAAAGGGCAGGGAGGCCAGAGGGTTTCATCTCAGCAGGTGTTGCTTTTCAGCACAGAGACGTGGGGTGAGTCAAAGCCCTCCTGCCAGGCTGCTCCTCTCTCCCAGCTCCTCGGATCCCAATCCCCACTCCATGGACAGGTGATGCCCACACACCTCAAACAGATGTTTGCAGGAAGAAAAGGCCAACAGAGTTAAGGCATCAGCATTCCATGAGCTTTATCCAGACTTTGCTCCTCTCTCCCCAGCCTGGCTCCCATCCAGACCTTCCTGTGTGTCCTCACTCCTCTGGGCTGGGGGCTTTGGATTGGAGGGAGTTTGTGGGATTTGTCCTGGTGGGATGGAAAGCACTGGAGCTGGACAGGAAAGAGCCATTGGAGCACCCTGATGTCTCCAGGAGTCCCATAATGGACCAGACCTTAAAACCCATCCTGTCCCACCCCTGCCATATCAGGGACATCTTCCACTGTCCCAGGTTGCTCCAAGCCCCATCCAACCTGGCCTTGGACACTTGCAGGGATCCAGGGGCAGCCACAGCTTCTCTGGGAACCTGTGCCAGGGCCTCATCACCCTCCCAGGTAGGAATTCCTTCCCAGTATTCCATCTCTCCCTGCCCTCAGACAGTTTAAATCCATTCCCCTTTGGCCCGTCACTCCATGCTCTTATAAACAGTCTCTCTCCATTTTTCTTGCAGGCTCCCTTCATGTGGACATCTGAAGGGAAAAAATATTCCTGGATTGAAAGCTCTGCTCTTCCCAGGGCGTTCCTTTGTCTCCGGAGTGACTGGAAAAGCAGCTGCCGGGCGCGGGGGCTTCGCTGTGGGATTTTCCCTGATACGGAGGCAACAAGAGGAGTTTTCACCTGATGCTGAAACAATGCCACGCACAGAGGGCCACATTGTTCCCTTGCCATTTGGAAGCAATTACCTGCATGTTACGTAAAACTTTTATTAAACGCCGGGAGAAATTCGGGAACGTGTTAATCAGGGGCTGAGTGACATCTGCTTCATGGCCGAGGTTTGGGAGCTGCAGGAGGAGGGGTCAGCAGTTCACCGTGATTACCAAAACATATTGCTCCTTTTTGCGGCCTCCTACGTGCTAATTTTTCAGATTTATTCTCCCCGGCTCCCGTGGCTCGGATTTTCACCGCGTGTCAACATCTGCTCCACCCCTGCCTTCCACAGCTCCGCAGGCTTCGCCCCACCAGGAGCCCGAGTCAGCTCCAGCCCAGGGCTCAGGCAGTTCGCTGGACTAATCCCAAGGACAGTTACCAGGGAAATCGGGCTCCCCTCTGGCATCCAAAGGGATTTGTGGATGGATTCAAACCTAAAAACCCCAGCAGGTTTAGGGATGAACGCGGTGTCAGGGCAAGGCTCGGTCAGGCTGGGGGGTGTGAGGCTGCTGCTCCCTGAGAAATGGGGTGGGAAAATGTCACGGAGAGATGTTCAGTCCATTCCCATTCCTGTCTGCTCCTGCACACCTGGAGTCATTCCCTTCGTACAGCAAGCCAGGAAATCCTCTGGGAACACTCACCCTTTGAAATCAGGGAATGCTGGAATGGTTTGGGTTGGAAGGGACCTTAAAGATCATCTCATTCCAGCCCCTGCCACTTCCACTCTCCCAGGTTGCTCCAAGCCCTGTCCAGCCTGGCTGCAGGATGGGTTTGGGAGCATTGGGAAGCCCCACGGAGCCATGACAGAGAATTTCACCCCAATGTGACTTCCTAGAAGATCCCTGGTTCATATTCCAGGAGAAACTCCCATTTTCCATGAGCCAAACGCTTTGTGCTCCTGTCAAACCCCATTTCTAATTTATGCTTTTTTGATTATTCTGTTCCCTCACTCGTGCTCTGCTCCCCTTTCCCAATAAAAATTACAGCTTCCATTTATCATTTTTCCAAGGGTTGCCATAAATTCTGCTTGTTCCATCCCTCCCTCACCTCAAACCAGCTCTGTCCCCCTCCCTCTGTGTCATTGCTGTCACCTCACACATCTCCTTCCCTCCTTTTTGGAGGGGGAGATAAAAATAAAAAATAAAATAATCTCCCAATCCTGAAATCTTTCCAGGCCATCTCCAAACCTGCAGAATGGCTGGAACTCCACGCAAATAAAATTTGTGGGGTTTTATGGCAGAGGTTGCTGATTTTTTCCTTTTTTTCCAATAAAATGCTTTCAGGAATTAGCATCAACTTGTGAGGTTGACAGGAGGCAGGAGTGACACTCACTGCCCTCAGAGCCTGTGGGATCAGGGGTCACTTCAGGAGCCTCCTGCCTGTTTTCTCCCAGGTTTTTTCGAGATTAATTTGCCAAAGGTTTTTAATTTTCACCTTTTTTTTGGGAGCACACAGAGAACAGCTCATCCCATGCTCTGCATCCCATCACTGCACTGCCATGTGCCTGAAAACGTTATTCCTTCAAAAGTCCTGCCTGGAATAATGAAAAGAAATCCTAAAAACGTGGGAATGGCTGCGTTTCCCGGGGGTTGCAGTCCCGCATCCATCCTCGGACGTTGGCCGCTGCTCCCGAGGGAAGCGGAGCCGCTCCCCTGCCCGGGGCTCTTCTGGGATTGGCTTCTCCACGGGGAGCTTCTCCCTCCCTTCCAGCGGAGCCGGGCTCGGGGTTGTGCTCAGAGCTGGCCACGGATCATTCCCGCTCTCCCAAAACTGCTCAGGGGAACAAAATTGTCCTGCTTGTGGAGATTTGTTGTGTTTTGTCAAAAAATCCTCCTTTCTCTCCATCTCGGGGCACCGCTTCCCAATTTTTTCCGTGGACAGAATAAAAAAATCAAGTGTAGAGGGGTCAGTACCTGGCATGGGGGATGCAGGACTGGCTTCAGGAGGAAAACAAGGAATTCTTGCAGAATCCTGGAATGGTTTGGGTTGGAAGGGAGCTTAAAGATCATCTCATTCTACCCCTTCCATGGGCAGGGCACCTTCCATTATCCCAGGATGTCCCGGGGAGCTTCTTCCAAGCCTGAACACAAGGAGAGAAGACAATCAATGCTGACAATTAATGCAATTAATGGACAGGATTTTTTTGGGAGACTCTACTTTAATCTTTCTTTTTAAACCCAGCCCTTGAGGAGGCTTCTCTGCCTTCCACATGATTTGAAAGCACCGAGCTCTGGCTGCACTTCCAGCGCCCAAATGTGTGACCTTGGATGACACCAATCTGCCAGAAAAGCAAGAAAAAGAAAAGGTGTTGCTGATATTTATTTATTTTCTGCTCCGATTCCTCATCCATCATCGGGGAAATTCGCTCTTGGCAGCGCCGGCCACTTCCTCGAGCGCAGCCAAGGTGACCACGAAAATTAGCATCAAATCCCACGAGGCTTTCCATCATGGACACGTTGTTTTTCACTGGACACAAATTGTGAGGTGTTTCCCTTTTGTTTTGCATCCCCAGGGATGGGGTTGTTACTCCAGGCATTGCTCCATGCACTGACGGATGCAACCGGCTCCAAATGGGAAAGTGAAATGTTGTGTTTCGCTGGAGAAGTTTCCCCCGTCCTCCCCAAGTGAATGACTCAGAACGGCTGCAGGACCAGCGCTGCCCCAGAGCTCAGACACTAAAACTCCATTTCCATCCTCCCTCATAAAGTTTTTGCTTAGTGAGAAGCCCTTGAGGAGCAGAGTTCCCTGGCAGAGCCAAGGGAAACAAAAGCGTGCGTGGTTAAACAGCGCTGGGAGCGCCGACGGCCTCGTGGTGATAACGGCTGCACCCACAGCCCTGCTGGAGCCCCACCTCGGGCATCCCCGAGTGGGGAGCACAGGGATGCTCTGGGAAAGGGAGTTCTGTCATCCCAGAATCACTGAAGCTGGAAAAGAACTCCAAGACCATCAACCTGTGCCCGATGCCCACCTTGTCCCCAGCCCGGAGCACTGAGTGCCACATCCAGACATTCCTTGGACACCTCCAGGGATGGGGGCTCCAAACCTCCCTGGGCAGCCCCTTCCAATGCCTGACCACCCTTTCCATGGGGAAATTCCTCCTGATGTCCATCCTGAGCCTCCCCTGGCACAGCCTGAGGCCGTTCCCTCTCCTCCTGTCCCTGTTCCCTGGGAGCAGAGCCCGATCCCCCCCGGCTGCCCCCTCCTGTCAGGGAGTTGTGCAGAGCCAGAAGGGCCCCCCTGAGCCTCCTTTTCTCCAGGCTGAGCCCCTTTTCCAGCTCCCTCCTGTTTGTGCCATTCCAGGAATGTTCAGTCCCCAGTTCCAGAGGGTTTTCATGGAGAGCCAGGCACCAGCCACAGCCTTTCCCTCAGCAGGAGATGAAGGTGTTTGGCTGAGGGTGTTGTGAGAGCCCTGCTGTGAGCAGGGACAGCGCAGGATGGGGTGGCTGTGGGTGCTTGGGCAGGTGCCTCATCCCTTCAGCAGGAATTTCTCCATGGAAAGGGTGGTCAGGCATTGGAAGGGGCCACCCAGGGAAGTTTGGAGTCCCCATCCCTGGAGGTGTCCAAGGAAGGCCTGTATGTGGCACTCAGTGCTCTGGGCTGGGGACAAGGTGGGCATTGGGAACAGGTGGGACTCGATGATCCTGGAGGGCTTTTCCAACCTAAAAGATTCCAGGATTCTCATCCCCAGGTGAGAAGTGAGGGCAGGCAGGCAATGCCAGTGGGAGCTGGAATTCCTCAGTTCTATTGAAGTTGGAGCAGCACCCAGGGATGCTCCCAGCTCACCTGGGCAGTGTCCGAGGAATTCTGAGCTCGGAGGGACTGAGGGCAGGCGAGGAGCACCTGATGGTCCCTGAGCCTGGAGAAGGCACTCAGGATTTGCTCCGTGGCTCTGTAGGATCCTCATCCACCTCATCCTCTTTAGAGGTTCTCCAAGGAAGCTGCCAGAATAAAAGTGGGAAAAATCCCCATAAGCAACAGGAAGATGGAAATTCCCTGCAGGGATAACCTGACTGTCCCAGCATCCCCAGGCATCGCCTGCAATGCTGAATTAGGGTGGAATCACAGCATCCAGAAGGTTGGAAAACATCATCGAGTCCAACCAGAAACCTAAACAATTTTGGGATGCAACAGGTTCCTGTGCCAGGGGCTGGGCAGGGGGTGGGGGGCACTAGAGGGCACTGTCGCCTGCAGATCGTGACAGGGAGGACACGGAGGGCTCTGAAAGATATCCTGATATCCCAGCTCTGCATCCCGACCTTTGCAGTGAGAGACTGGGCCTAAAAACCCCCCAAAAAACCAACCAAAACATAATAATAATAATAATAATAATAACAATAATAATAATAATAACAACAATAATATCATCACATATTCAATATATATCTCCTAATATCACGTATTTAATACCACAGTATCATCTATTCAAAAATAAAACCTGCTCAGGCTGCTGGGAGATGCTGTGGGGGATCTGTGGGTGCAGTATCCAAACCTTTGCTCCCTGAATTTTGCAAGAACCGGGATTTTTAACATCTTCCAACCCACTCAGCCTTGGGCCAGCTCCAAAAGTAGCCAAGGAATTTCCTGGGCTGGAGAGGGTCAGACCTTTGGGAGTGTGTCTGCCTCTGGATTCCTCCTTCCAGGAGGGGTTTTCTTTGGGATTTTGCATTGGAGCAGCAAGCAGTGGGAGGGGAGGAAGGCAGCACAGGGGCTGCCTATGGAAAAGTCATGGAGAGAGTGCTCACAGGGGAAAAATCACTTGATAAAGAAATTAAATGAGGGAAAAAAGGAATTCTGCCCCTGCAGCAGGTCCTTCCCAGGGCAGGGAGCTGGGCTGGGGTGGGAGCAGCTCCGATTTCCAGGGATGAAGCTGTGGGGATGTGGAGACAGAACAGAAATTCCTCACCTGGAGTTCAGCCTGGAGCCCAGGACTGGGCAGGATTTGGGGATCCGTCAGCCCTGCTCGGAGAGGGAAGGGTTAAAGGCCTTGAGGACTCCCATGAAATCCCAGGTACAGCAGCTCTGGTGACTGGAGTTAATTCCGGGCTGAAACCAACCATTAGTGGGGACATTTAGGGGAAAAAAGGGGGAGGATGTTTCCTTTGCCTCCCTGAAACAGCAATTCCCAAATTCCCAGTGCCGCTGGCGAGGCTGGAGCAGGATCTGTGGGCTCACATTCCTGAGTGACCTCACTCCTGCCTCCCACACCTGCCCCAGTTCTGGCCATAGAGGCCAAAGAGACAGGAAAATTCCTGCTGTGGATCCCAAGACATCCCATCCCAGCTGAGCTGCCCCTCTGGAGCGTGGGGCCGTTGGGAAGAGCTCCAGCTCCGGATCCAGGTCCCTCGGAGCGCTCGTGGTGTGGGTGAGGTCCTGCTCCTGCTGGAGCATCCATCAGGAGCCCACAGCTCCCCACAGCCTCCTGGAGCCCATCCCAACCTTCCCAGGGTTTGTCCTGGTGAAATCACCTGGCAGGAAATGAACTCCCCCCACCTGGAGCTGCCTTTGGAATGGCTTTTCCCAGGTGTGGGGTGATGGGAGCAGGATGGGCTCAGGAGCACAGGCACAAGGAGTGAGGTTTCCACGGAAGCCACGGGCTCCTGTTGCTGGTTTGAGACCCAGGAAAACTGGGAGAAGCAGCTTTTTGGGGACCCCCACCATGGCTGGGTCAGCCTGGTGCAGCTCCACCCCCCACCCCCAGCCAGATCTTATCTCCCAGAGATTTATTTCCAGTCTTCTTTTCAAGACATGATGTCAGGATTCTAATAACCTGACTCAGGCAAATCCTGGCTGGAATTCCGATTGTGTTTATCAATTTCCTCCTTTCTTTTCTTTTCTTGTCTCGATTAATCATGGAACAGCACCATGGAAAAGTGCTGTTAGCCCGACCTCCCAGCCAAGGCAGGCCTGGTCCCTGCTCCGCCGTCTTCTGTTTCATCCAGGTTATTTTTAAAAAATTCCCCAGGGATCAGCCTTGTTGAATCACAGGAGCGAGGAGTGGAAAAGACCCGTGAGCTCATGCAGTCTGTGCTGGCCAGGGCAGCCCGGGCCCTGCCGCGTTCCCTGGTTCAGCTCCCACCTTTGGCTCCCCCGGGACATTTCCCTGCCGGAGAGCAGATCTCACACTTAGGTTTTTGTTGATGTCATGTTGGAAAGGAAAACTGTCCGGAGCTGGCCTCGGCTGACTGAGGGGGTTTGGGGCTGAACTGTGGGATGGGGATGGGATAAATGATTGGGAACTGCCCTGCCTGGATCACGGGGCACACGGAACCTGGAATGCTGCTCCATGAGCCCGGGAATTGCCGGGAAGGGACTTGTCCTGCTCCAAACTTCTCGGCCTCCCCTGATGCTGTGCCAGCTCTGGGGCTCATGAACAAGGTGAATAAGATGGGCAGCCCCAATGTGGACAAGCTAATTAGCTGCGGCATGGCTGTTAATTGGTTTTGAGGCAGGAAAGGCACAGATCTCCCTGCAAACATCCCTGCGCCCTGCCTGGAGCACAAATAATGTGCCCAAACCTGCTGTGCTCCCCCCTGGCACCGTGCAGGGAGCTGGGATGGGTGCTGGGCACTCCCACGGTTGCCAGGGGCTGGGATGGGTGCTGGAGGCTCCCGTGGGTGCTGGAGCTGCCCAAAGCACGAGGTGCCCTCGATCCCTGGCGGCGCTCGGCTCTGCCCCAGCCTTATCAGCCTGGAGTAATCACAAATAATTGGTGGCTCCCCAGTGGCCTGATCTAATAGCAGCACGAATAAAGTTATTTTGAACAGTTGTTCATGAGTTCATCTCCTGGAAAGCCTCAGCCCCAGCTGTTGCTGTGCTTTTGATTAAAAAAAAAAAAATAATATATTAAACTCAAACTGGGGATTATCGGGGCTAAGCACGTCTCAGCCCTCCCTCCTCCCCGTGTCAGGTGCCCGGCCGGGCTATAAACCCCTCTTTGTGTGCGGCTGCCTCGGCCCTTTCTCCCGGAGCTGGCACGGGCACCGCGGCGATTTGGCAGCGCTCCGGGATGCCGGGCGAGGGATGCTGGCAGCGCCGGCGGCTCGCGGTGCCCGGCCCGGCTGGCAGCAGCGGCCGCGGCAGCCTCAGCATCCAAATGGTCGCCCAGGCCTCCGGCCAAGTCCATTTGTTAATGGTCAAGCTCTGGGGAGCTGTGCGGGGAGAGGAGAATTGAATTAGGCACGAGCAGGGAGGAGGGAGGGCGGCAGCGGGGATGGCGATGGCGATGGGGATGGGGGGAGCCGTGCGGGTCTCCAGCCCGCAGAAGTGGGGGTGGCACTGCGGGGACTTGGGGACAGCGTGGCGGTGAGGGACCTGCAGCACAGACGTGTCCCCAAAGCCCCGAAGTGGCGGTGTCCCCTCAGGACAGCCGAGCCTCCGGCGCTGTCCCCCCCACCCGCCCCGTGCAGGGTGCGGAGCAGCCGGGCAGGGGGAGATCCCTGGAATCCCGGCCCCCAGCCCATCCCCGCGATGTCACCGCGCAGGTCACCCCCACAGGTGCCCCGAGATTCCCACAGGACACATTCCCGGGATCTGCGGCGCTCACGGAGTCCAGCTCCTCCTCCCACCCAGCCCCTCACTCCGGACGCTGCTCCAGCCGCGGCTCAGCCCCGTGGCTCCAGCTCAGAACCCCTGCAGGCTCCAGGCTCTGCTTTTCCACCAGCCCAATCCCTGCTCTGATCACTCCAATCCCTCCAGGATCACTCCAAGGAGGGCACAGGATGGGAATGTCCCCTGTGCCCCGCGCCGAGGTGGCCGCGGGACCCCGCTGCGGTGCGGAGAGCCGGGGCTCAGGCTCCGAAACATCCGCGCCGGAGCAGCTCGGCTCAGTCCTCTGCCGGAGCGGGGATGAGTTCAGCTCCCAGCTCCCAGCTCCCGCTCCGGGATTCGGCCGGGACGAGCCGTGCTCTGGCAGCGGGTGCAGCCGGTGCCGTGGCCCCCCCTCGCCATCCCCGTGCCCAGCACAGCTGTCGGGACGGGGGCACGGCGGTGCCTCCCCCTGCCACCAACATCTGGCTGCTCTCAGCCCGCTCCCAGCACAAAATCCAGCTGGACGCACATCCCAGCAGCTGGATGGGAGAGGTGCGGGGTCAGCCCCTTCCCACATCCGCGGGGATTTGCTCGGCTCTGTCTGATTGCAAAACCCCGTGCCCAGAGCCCTGTGGATGAGCAGCCCGGGCGTTTGGAGGAATTCTTGCTGAGGCAGAACAATTAGGGAGGGACTGGGGCCTGCACATTCGGGGATGTTCTTGCTGAGACAGGACAATTAGGGAGAGGATACGGACAATAAGGAAGAGTTTCACACTTAACTTCCCTTGTCCAATCAATTAGGTAGGAACAGAGTCACTCCATACATCCTCCCAAGGAGGTCCCCCCTCCTCCCGAATAAAGACAATTTTAAAAGTGGAGTGATGAACTCGCACCAATCATTGTCCAAAGGTTGGGAAAACTTGGGAGCAGTGCAGTGAAAAAAGGGAAAATCAGATCAAAAAGCAATAAAAAATGCACGATAGCACCAAATCCTCGATATATTCCAGGCTGGACATGCAGAATATTGTCTGAAAGCTGAAGCTGATAAGGAGATGGGCAGTTATCATCACTGGACTGACTTAATTAAGATACTAATTCCCAATCTCTGAGTGTCCTTCTCCAACTCTTTCCCTGTTTCAGAAATAGAGGCGCTGTTCCCGGAGCAGTGCAGGTTTCCCCAAGCCAGTTCCACCCAGCATCCCCCTCTCCTGGATTTCTCGCCGTGCCTCTTATTTTCCTTCTCAGCATCAGCCTCGAAACATCTGGGTGGTGGTGGAGCTCGGAGCTGGAAGCGACACAATCTAGTGAGAAAGGATGTTTTTGTGCTATTTCCAACCTTCCCAGAACAGAGACCTTCAGAAAGCCCCTCACAAAGGCCCTTTCTTCCTCCCCACCACTTTGAAAAGCTGGGTGAGATCCTCGCTTATCTGCCTCCACCAGGCTTGTACAAGACAGAGACGATCAAAAAAGGAGGGGGAAGGGGTGGCAGAAACCCCGGCCAAGTGTTTTCTTGGTGGTTTTGTTTGTTTCTTTTTTAGCTTCTTTTGGTTCTAACTGGAGTTTTGGAGCTGCTCCAGCCCCCTCTGAGGGGGGGAGCTGCTCCTCTCCCCTGTGCTGAGGGAGGATGGGGCATCACAAAGATTTACTAAAGACCCTCACTGATTAGAATTCTGCTTTTGCCCATATTAAAATTTCAACTTTTTTGGTAAAATGTTGAATCAGAGTGAATTTGGGGGAGGTTAAAGAAGCTGCACTGCTCAGCAGGTTGGAAAATCCAGTCCCTCTGAGCATCCCTGCCCAGCAGCCAAAATCCATGGGCACCAAGGCTGGCTTGGGAACTGGGGCAAGGAATTTCCCTCCTACATCCAGAAAATCTTGGCAAAGAGCTGAAGGATCATGGCCAGGAGACCCAGAGCTGAGGGCGATCTCAGCTCCATCCCCTTCTCCCACCCTTTCGGATGCTCCTGCACCTGTGGGAGAGACCCACTAAAAATGGTGGGAGTCCTGCTCCCTCCTGCTGTCCCTTCCTGGGATGAGAGGTCCCTCTGGCTCCCCTGGCTGCTGCAGGAGATGTTTGGGAGGTGGAGGTTGTGGAGCCCTTGGCCAGAGCTCAGCTCTGTCCCCGTCGTCTCCACTGATGCTTCCCCTCCTTCCCCACATCCCCACGGATGATCCCTGGGGCCAGAGCTCCATTTCCCAGCTAACCTCCCGTTTAGGAACTGGATCCTCTTCTTTGCCTCCCCTGGTCTGCTTTCCCAAAGGGAAAGTTCCTGTCCTGATCCCTTCCTCCTGTTTTTGTTCCTGCTTTGCCCAGCAGAGCCAGAGCAGAGCTGAGCAGCAAAGCCCTGCCCTTCCAGCCCTCATCCATCCCCCCTGGATCCTGGATCACTCCCTCAGCCCTTGGAGACTCAGCTCCACATGCCCCCACAGCCTTGGGAAGGCTCCCAGCTGTATCCTCTCTGCTCCCCTCCCACCTCACCGTCCCTTTTGGGATGTAATCCCCTATCAGGAACACCTGGAACCACCAGGATTTGTTGTCCCACCGAGCTGCATCCCTCAGCTGCCTAAAGATCAGCCAAACTCCAGGGGCAGTGCCCAGGAGAAAGGGACAACATGGATAAAGCCACTCTGGGTGAGCCTCCTGCTCTTCAGAGCATCCTCATGGAAAACCAGCCCAGCATCCCCATCCCATCCCATGGGACAATCCCTGAGGGTTCAGGACCCCTGGGAGGGCGCAGGACCCCTGGCACATCCCTGGAGAAGAGCACAGGGACTCGGGGAACCCAAACAGGGCGTTTTGGACCCCATTTGGCAGCACTGCCCACAGCAACACCGAGAGGGCAGGGACAGGGAATAACCCCAGCCCAGCCCCACATGGATCCCACTTCCCAGGTCCTGGAAAACCAGGCACCATCCCTCCTGCAGCACATCCCTGCTCGCAGGCAGCCTGAGAACATATTTTATCTTCTACATAATCACGAGGAAAAAAAAAACCAAACCCAAATCCCCTCGCCTTCGAGATTCCCAGACAGTTCCCTCAGCATCCTCATGCTACTGATGTCATCCTGGAGGAAAATCCCCTGGGCCCGGGGAGCTGGAGCTGCTCCGAGCCCGTTCCTGCACCGGGGGTGGGCAGCCCCCAGAGCCCCTCGGAGCTGCACCTCTGCAATCCCCCGGGCACGGTTTTATGGCCCCGTTTATGCACTTGTTGAGTGCCTAAATTCCCCGTGCCCCCACGGGGGACGTTAATAGCTCAGCAGAGCTCTTTGCTAATTCCATTTTCTGTCCTTTGTGCTCAGCTGCAAGAAAAATTAGCCAGGAATAAAAAATGACCTCATAATAAACAGCACTGAAGCCGGCACCACAGATTGCTGAGGGTAACCCTGCGCAACCAGGTACCACCTCCAACCCCAAAAACTTCACCCTGAGCTGAAAACAGCCACAGGGCAACCCCTGAGCTGAGGTAGAACGAGTGAAACACGAGATAAGGCCATGGCACGAGGCCAGGGGGCAGATTTGACCCAAATTGCTCCATCTCCAGCTGGTTGAGTGATTCACTCATCCAAGGGGCCTGGCCTGGCTCCCTGTTTGGGGCTGGTCTCCGCAGAGACGGAGGGGGCTTTGTTTTGTTTGTCCCAGCGCCTTGGTTATCCAGGGAAGCGTGACACACGTGGTGGGAACGCCGGCCGGCCGCTCCCGGAGCAGGGACACGCGGGATCCGTGCTGGAGCTGCCTGCTCGGCTCCCCCGGCATCTCTGCTGCTCTGGTTTGACCTCGGGGGCAGCACCCCGCTCATGGTGGGACCCATAATCCTGTCCTGGTCCCC
>VZTH01013215.1:0-11736 GCA_013397815.1 Aleadryas rufinucha | reverse complement strand
CCCCCCCCAGCTAAGAGAGTAGCTGTCTGCATCCTTCCCCCCACCTTGGCCACTTTTGTCTCTTAAGTACTGGTCATTATCATCTCTTAGGTAACAAATGGGACAAAATTCCCTGACAGAAAGAAAAAAAAGAAAAAAATCCTAACCTCCAACAGAGGAACAGCTCTGCAGACACCCAGGTCAGTGGAGAAGGAGGGGCAGGAGGTGCACCAGGTGCCAGAGCCGAGATTCCCCTGCAGCCTGTGGTGCAGATCATGGTGAGGCAGCCATGTCCCTGCAGCTCACAGATATCTGGGGGGATGCAGAGATCTACCCACAGCCTGTGGAGGAGCCCACACTGGAGCAGGTGGCTGCCTGAGAGGAAGTAAGCCTGTGCTGGAGCAGGCTCCTGGCATGGATCTGCAGACCCGTAGGAGAGCAGTCCATGCTGTAGCAGGTTTCCAAATAGCAGTTGTGACCCCACGGGGGAAACACCCTGGAACAGGCTGTGCCTGAAGGGTACATACCGGAGCATTTAATGGAAAATTGTTGTCCCTGGGATGGACTCACAGTGGAGAAATTAATGGAAAACTGTCTCCTGAGGGAGGGACCCCATGCTGGAGCAGGGGAAGGACTCCTCTCCCTGAGCAGCAGGAGAAACCACGGGCGATGAACTGACCACAGCCCCCATTCCCATCTGCCTGCACTTCTGGGGGAGGAGGTAGAGCTGGGAAGGAGGAAAGGTGAGGGAAGTTGTTTTTAAGATTGATTTTACTTCTCCTTTACTTTACTTTATCCTGCTCTGATTTTGTTATTAATAAATTCAGTTAATATCCCCAAGCTGTGTCTGTTTTTCCCATAACAGTATTCAGTGAGTGACCTCTCCCTGTCCTTAGCTCATTAACCTTTTAATTATATTTTATTTCTTCTATCCACTTTTGGAGGGGAGTGAGAGAGTAGCTTTGGTGGGTGCCTAGCATCCAGCTAGCATCAACCCACTACAATCTTTTTGGTGCTATGACTCTGATCATGAGGATTTTGAGATAGGGATAACAACTGGGAGAGGTAACAGGCAAAACTACAGTATTGAACCATGTTAGAGAGTGGAAAAAAATTCATGGGGAATTTTTCTTGCAGTTGTGGTGACCAGACAAGGGGTGGATTATGTGTAAATTATCCACTTTTGTTCCATCCAGCACTTTTGTTCCATCACAACACCATCCAGTGTTGTGATGATGTTATTTTGATTTTTGTGGGGGTAGTTTTTGTTTTGTTTTGGTTAGTTGGGCTTCTTGATGTAAGTGAAGGTTGTGTGATGAATGTGGATTTTAATGACAATCCTTTAATATGTGATTCATAGAGGTGAGGGGTGGAATGGTGGGGAATGCTAGTCCTGTAGCTCCTCCACTACCAAAACCTGGCCACACAAACCAAATACAGTAACTAAATCTCTGAAAAGAAAATGAAAAAGGGTAGTTTATCAGTATACATAAAAATAAATTTTTTTTTAAATTATCATCTTCCTCCTGTCAATGAATATATTGAAAAAGAATGATGAATTGCTGGAGGAGAAATTCCTGGAATTCTTCCTGGAAATCACTTCACCTTCAAAACACTTTGAAACAGCTTCAGCAATGAAAGAAAAGCAAATAGGAAGGGTACTGAAAGCTGTAAGTAATTTGACATTGATGTAGTGAAGAAAACGCTGACTGAATCTAAAAAGGATGTTCTTCTAGAACTTATCTGGAACTGGGGATCTGATCTGGATTGGGGCATCCTCCCTCACTTCCCTCTTCCATGGCCTTCAGCTTTGGCCAATTTTCCCCTCAACACTCTCAAAGTAATCAAAATATTCTCCTGCTTGTTACTTCATCTTTTCTCCTAGCTGAGTTTAGTTATATTTCTTTTCGTTTGCAAGTTTGCTTCTTACACCTACAAGATCTGTTGACACTGATCATTGAAGCTGTGATTTATCAAGAAACCCAAATAACTTGAGATACAATTCACTTGAAATTGTATGTGTTCCATAACGGCATTTAAAAATTAATTGCTTTCCTTGCCTTTAATCATCTTTATACAAAGCCAGTGAGATCCTACAGTACCTAGGCCAGAGTAACAGAACTGGGAAATTAATTCCAGTTTTAAGATGCAAAGTATTAGTAACCTGCATCACACTGAAAAAACATAAATGGCCTCTGGTAGCTTAATAGAAGTCTCTGAAGGGCTGCAAGCAAAAAATTTATTTCACTTATCAAACTGAGGAAACGGTGCCAAGGAGATACTAGGGAATACTTGAGAATTTAGATATAAATGTGCAGTTTAAAATCTTGTCATTGAGGCACAGAAACCCAAGATTTTTGTTTCAAAATTTTGTGAGTTGATGTTAAGAATTCCATTCATCATTGTGCATTAGAGGAGACACAACCACCAGAGACACCAGAAGAATAACTATTTCAATCCCTGCCTTGCAAAACAACAAATCGCAAATTGCCCTGGGTTGCAGCTGAGTGCTCTGCACCTCCAATTTGATTAACAGTGTCACAAGCCAGGTAGCCAAGAGCCATTCATAATTGCATTACAATTCTTTATAGATTTAATTCCATACAGAGGAAAAGCTAAGCTGGACAGACACCTTCTCAGACTGTCCTAGTAATACCCTGTTCTTTTTCATCGATAGATCTTGAAGTGCTCAAGGACTCCATGACCTTTCAACTCAGCTGTCTCAACAGAAAGTTGGGACTTTCCAACGAGAGAAAGCCTGTAAACTTCCAAGGCTTTTCATTTTATACAAGGTAGGAAAAAAAGAGAAAATATTTAAAAGTTCAGTAAAAATATTGGCTTCAAACAACTGAGATTTTTAGTCAAATTGCAGAGCTCCAGACTGCAAATTTCCTCCCAAATTCTAATAATCTGCAACCAAATAAAGTAAATCCAACAAGACTGTTATATTGGGAAATACTTAGCAGCTTTTATAGTATCATAGAATATCCTGTGTTGGAAGGGACCCACAAGGATCATTGAGTCCAGGTTCTGTCCCTGCTTTAACACAGGGGTCTTACCAGTCAAAATACAGTAAGTATATTCTGTAATAAATTATCAAGCTCTGTTTTTCCTTTCAGTGCCTTCCCTGTTGCATTTAGATATTCACCATATTTGAGTTTTCTGTCTGGAATACAAAGACCAACAAATGACGGAAAGCTGACAAACCAGCCACTGTCTCTTCTTTCTCTTCTGCCAAAGCATTGCTAGGTATCTTTAACACCAACCTTTCCCCAAAAACAGTCTCAAAAAGAATATATCAAAAACTGACAACAGCTAATTCTTTCTTCTTAATAATTCCCCATGGCATTTATACTATATCCTCTCTGCCTACTAACTTTATAGTTTATCTGTCTCTCTCCACTGCCAGAGCCAGAGGTAGAGCACAAGGCTGGAAGTGTCTTGTGAGAAGCAGGTAACCAAGAGCAGTAGCTAAGGCCCCTTGGAGCAGCCTTGAATGACACATGGCATAGCAGCATGAGAAGTCCTCATATTAAAACACATTTCTATGCAGGTATCCACATACCTCAGCACGCCTTCCCTACCTCCAGCTCTTAGAGTGATACTGTGTTTTCAGGATCAGCCCACAAGTTCTGTGAGTCAGGGAGTGTTTAGAAGGTACTGCCAATGCTTAGATTTCTAAATGCAGAGCTAAATAAAAAATATTTCCAAGGCATTGAATTTGAACATTGAACTCCTAGTATACACAAAAGAAGCCAGCTGCAGCTGTCAGACATTTAACACTTCTCAAAATTTGGCTTGCCAGTTACTGAGTCAGGAGCCTAACTGTTGATGTACATCTGCTGCTGACCATCCAAGCTGCTTCTTTACAGATTTCCACACCACCAGCCTCTGCATCTGCTCAATTGAAATGCCACACTCACAGCATGCAATTACTAAGCCCATTCCTGATGTCGAAAATTATTTATGCATTTAATTCAAAATGGCTTTGAGGTCTTTTTTCCCTGTCTTTTGTTCCATTAATTATTTGATGGGGACAAGAGTTGTGGGAAGCATTTGTTTTCACTGTTCTCTATCCTCCTTTCAAAAACCTGTCCAATTTCTGCTTTATATTTATTATGGCAATATTTGTATTACGATTTGGATAAACAGCCAGGGGGAGGTTTGCTTATTTGTACTTAAGTGCTTCTCAAGGACAGTGGTCAAAACTACAGATCAGTGCTGCTGCAAGAGGAACTACAAACTAGTATTTTCCAAAGCTCAGTATTTTAAATTACCTTGTATACTAACTGCCAAGAAATCAGTAAGAAGCCTCGCAGTGATTTTGTCCTTAGAGTGTGGTGGAGAGTGAACTAACATAGAGAAGTCACACACCACAGAGATGGGCACATACATAGTAAGAGACAGTATCTGGGCAAATGTGTGGTGACTGACCTCACACTGAAGCAAAGCTTAGGTGCAGCTGCTCAAAGGAAGACCTATGCAAGTCCCTAGGTCCAACAGGCCCCATGTTCATCATGCCTTCCTGGAGGTAACCTGCAGGCACAAAATTACACATTCCTACTGTTGGATGTGGGGCTGCTTTCAGTCTTGAGGCCAGTGACATTGATTAACGTGTGTCATTGCTCTGACTCTCATCTACCTAATAATGATGCACAAAAGCCAACACTGTGGTAGACAAAAGTTTTACACATAGCCTAATGTACCCTGTGCTTGGTATTCCTCTCCACACTATAAAACACTTTTACCTCAGCAGTGGCACTGGCAACCAAAAATATTCCTTAATTAGGTATTTCTGTGTTTGTGCTGCACCAGCACAACCTTATTCATGTTTCATCATGACTTCACTGATGCTTTCTGACTGGATTGGAGGTGTGTGGTTTAATGCTTCTGGACATGAGCCTTGTTGCTGCAGCAAAGCAGAGCAGCTGGCAGAGGCAGTTGTCCAGTTGCACAGCTGGCTGACACCAGCAGAGGGTCCAGCTCCTCACTTAACATATGTCACTTTGTATTAGGTGATTGCCAGAGATCATGATTTTTTCCTTCCCCTGACAGCACTGCTCCTGTTACAGTGTGTGTGGCCTCTGCAGAGAGGTGTTGTTTGCATTAGTTTCTGCATGAACCATTTATAAACACAGTCACATTTAGCTCTGCTTTTCGCTGAACACAATTTTCATATCATTCATTAATGTTGCTACAGCACCATCTTGAACCATTCAGACATCTCTCGAATGCTGCACACTACATACAGTGTGGCTGCAAGGTCATTTGTGAAGATAAGGAAAAAAAAATCCCTTTGACTAAACCTTCCATAACTGGTTTGGTTTTTCTAAGGGTTTGAGGTTTTTTTGAGATTTGTTTCTTTTTGAATTCTGCATGAGGTCCGTAATTGAGGGTCTCAGAGGGAAGGTCACCTTCCTTCTCCAGCTTTCCTTGCTCAGGTGCCACCTACCAGGTGCTAACTTTATTCTGGGGGTTTGCCTGCTGCTCCTGCTAGGACAGGAGCCACACAGCCTGTGCCTCACTGTCACAAGGGGAAAGCATATCTCTATTGGTAAATTCTCAGTTTCTCTAAAAACGATTTGGGGGGTGCTTTTACATTGGCCTCTGTGCCTGTTTTTTGTTGACATAAGCAGACTACTTCATTTGAGTCTTAATACTGCTATGAAAATGCAGCTCAAGAAACACTGAAGCTGTTTTAAAACCCTCTAGCACTAAGAAGTATGCTAGAAAGTCATTGTTGCACCAATAGCTTCATCTTTAAATCAGCTCTGGGATGGGGTGAGAGAAGGGAGAGCAGTACAAATGTGTGGTACTTAGATTCTCCCCCTCATCAGAACTGCATTCCCAATAAACCAGCCAAGACAAACAACTTCTCCTTAGTTTCCTTCAATTTAGCCATTGCCTGAGAATCTTGCAACAACAGAGCTGCAGTATGGTTAATGCACAGGGAATAGCCACAGCATTTCAACCCCACTCTGCATGTGCTCAGCCCAGTGTGGTCAACCACTGTCCTCTCATGCTCAGAGATCAGGCCCCTGCCAGACAGAGAAAGGAGGAACAGAATTATAGGTCAAAACAAGGCAGGCTACTCCATTATTACAGACACTGATCAAGAAGAACGGGAGGCTTTGTGTTAGGGAATAATTGGCGTGCAAGAGTCCAGTGAACAAACTTGACTTTTCCTTCCTGAAGGACAGAACTTCTTGTTTTTGTTCCTCATGCCCTGTCTTTTTAAAGCTGTTAAAATGCCGTGAGTTTTAATTTGTAAATGCCTCATGTCAATTCCTTTCTCCAAGCACTGCAGATCAGCACTTTCAGATCCACAGATTCTGAATATTTCAGTTCTGCCAAAACATACATATATTTTATTTGTTACTTTAGAAGAATAAAGCATGCTTGGCTCAGATATAATTATATGCTGCACATTTACCTTATATTATAAAAGTGAGCAGCAAATGACCTAAGCTTCACTTTAAGTGTGCATTGGGACCAGGATCTCTGTGTTGCAGATGGATACACTCAGACAGCATAGAAAAAGATCTGCTTTGCCACATGCACTTAAAATAAATCTCATCAACATCCCCACACATATCCCCCACAGAGAAAAAAAAAAGACCTTTGGAAATCATACAGGCTGTCCAATTTCCCTTAATTGAAGTTAGTGCAGATTCCTTTAATGAAATAAGATTAAACATGGCTTATCAATGAACCAATATTAAAATCCCCTGCTGTTGAAGCCAAGCTGTTTGTCACTCAACATGCTGGATCACAAGGCAGTTATCTGGGTAATAACAAACCATGAGCATTACCATGGGATTCCAGATATGTCTCCAAAAGATAAGAGCTTACAATTCACAAGCCACACTAATTTATGCAATTTGCTTTAATGCACCTTATTAAACACTTAGAAGGCAGACATAATTTATTTAAAAAAAAAAAAAAAGCCCACTTCTTCCCGCACTGCTAAATTCAAGCCCAATGCTTTACAAAGATTTATTGCTATCACAAGTGAGTTACTGCCAAGGAGTGTGATCAGCTGGCAATGAGCAGATGTGGGCAGGAGGTTTTGGAGCTGAGGGAACACTCACAAACATCCTCCCTGTAACTGAGGCTGCTGAAAGAGGAGGCATTAATCCTGCAGCAAAGCCAAACCAGGTCCTACAATCCCTGTTCCTCAAATCCCAGCTTTTGCCTTCCGTCCTCCTCACTGGGCTTGGCTCCTGTATGATTTTGCTCTGTTTGCCTCAGCAGGAAATCCAGCCCAGGGTCCTCTTCCTGAGAGCAGGACCTTGCTTTCAGCTTGCTGTGTGACTGCAGATGAACCAGCTGCAGTGATAGTCTGACAACACCACCTTGCCATTACCAAAACTTGCCACGGATACAGCACAGCACCATTTTTCCCAGAAGCATTCCTACTTTACCTGTTCATAGCAGGACTGGAAGTTTTTCAAAATATTTTGAGAAGCTGTGAACAAGGTCTCATTCTTTTACTGAAATTGAAGGGCAAGCAGCTTTGTTATTTTAACAGGTAGGATCAGTAAGTTTGATTCTATTGATGAACTTACTGTTTGTAATGCCATATAAGATAAAATTAAACCTGGGTAATTTCAGCATCATTTTAAAAAGATCCCCCAAAAATGCTGGTTTAGAAAGCAAAGTTCTAGTACTCACAATCTGTGTTTTATCTGTTTTACCAAAGGATAAGCAATTTTCCCATATGTGTCTCTTAAGAATATGTATGGTTTTTTTGCTTTTAGCCCAGGACTGAGGATACTGTTTTCATAATAAATTCAATATTAGAGCTCCAGGGTGAATTTCCCATAACTGCACCCTGAAGGATATATTTCGTGAAAATGAAAAATGAACACGCTGTTTACCTAACTATACTGTAGCACATTCATCAATGTAAGACAGCAGCTTGCTTCCCCACTTCCAGCATTCTAAGAGGCATGTTGCAATGCTAAAGCTCTGCTGGGAGGTTATCTGTAATAAAGAGCTTTCAACTGCTGGGCAGACAAAATGCCTCGCTGCCCAGCCAGCTGTTAAGTACCATCATCTGAGTTTAATTCATTTCTCCCTTCCCTTCCATGCAGAGTAGCTTTCTGCTATTTTGCTGTTTACAATGGTGCTAATTGATCTGGCGTCCCATTAAGTGCTGTCATCTAGTATCACTGCACCGCTGTCGCTGGGTTCAGCCAGGTGTTCCCAGAGGATGAGCCACTCTTGCACTACTCTGTCTTGATCATTTTTATTCCAGCTGATCCATAATGTGCAGAATAACATGCTTTAGGGGTTGTTTTCTCTGAGCTGCCTCCTGGGAGAAGTCCAACTACATGGCACTGCCAGGCTAGGCTCTGCATCTGGGTCTGGGGTGCTGCTGTCTGAGCCTGCTTCACAGGGCTTTGTTGGGACCGGGACCTAGAAGGCTCTTACTTCAGACTACATGTTCATGATGTATCAGAGGTGCAGGTTTGATGCCTGGGTGTGCCTTTCATTAACAAATGCACCCTGACCACATCAAATGTGGGCCATAATAGGGCTCCACTGTTCCTTGCAGTAAAATTAATTTTAGAGGCCTGAATAAAATATATATTGAATCTGAAAGCCAGAGTCCTACTGATTGCAAAAAGCTCAAAAAGAATCCTAGTAAAATTTCTATGTGGCGAAACTGGGCAGGGGGGTGTGGAGAATGTGTGATGTGAGAGCAGAAATGCATTGACTTCAGAATAGAAAAATAATAAAGTGTAAAGAAGTGTCTCATGAGGCAAATCTTGCACAGGCCACTGATACCACATTACTGCATGTGCTTAAATCTTCAATTACAGGTACTTTTTGTCACAAAATTATACTTAGCCTCCGAGGGTAGGAGCACAGAATTTTTAGTTTTTTATGCTCGTGATCTGAGTCCATGACAATTAACCTTTTTGGTGTCTGGTGCCAAACAAAATCTTTTTTGAGTTTTACATTTTTTTGGTGGTTAGGGGCAACCTTAATCCCCTTCAGTGTCTTTTTGGACCTGTAATCCTTGAGAACGACAGAGAAACTGGCACAAACAATAATCTGGCAGGTGATGAGGATAAGCACCCTCCCAAAGCTGCTGGGTGTTACAGAGCTGTGCCTGCAATCATTCTGCTTCCTTGCAGTGAGACTGATATGGCAGGACATGAAGATAAAATGGAATGGATGCCAGGAGATGGCCAGGATTGGCAATACCGATTCCCACTGGAAGATCCTGTGATATTCGTTACCCACATACACTTTGCCAAGCATCAAAGAAAGCTGCAGGGAAAGGTGGTATTTTTTTTACCTGGTGTGTGAAGGGTGCTGGAAAGAGTCCCCAGGTACCAGGAGAGTTGCCTGTCTGATGCATCCATTCCTTCCTGTGCTCGTCTCCTTGTGCAAGCACGTATTTTCTGCTGGTGACAGCCACTAAGTGACTGCCTGTGTGAGGGAAAATACCACTTCATTTAGGAAATGTAGAATCTGCCTGAAAACAGAAGAAGAGCTTAGTATTGGAAAGATTTAGAAGACACATAAACTAAATGCCAGGGCAATTATCTTCTGAGAAATAAATCTAGGTATCATTTTCATACACTGTCAAATTACGACAGATAAACAGACCTTCTAAAGAGAAAGCTCTTTGAATTAAAAACAAAAAGTTTGCCTCCTGGGGGGACCAGCCAGCTGGTAATTATGCATTTCTAAGGCATTTGCCACTAATGTTTTTCTTTGAAGCTTTCACTTCATTGTTGTCAACAAAATTACTGTCACCATTCAGTACATGCAGCATACCTCTCATAGATCCATCCTGCTCAGACAAAAGTGGCTGTCACGCCTCAATGTCTGCCCCTGCAGAAGGGGTCCCACTGGAAAATTGTAACACGTCAGTCTGGATACAGTTTGGTTGCCCATCATGAGGTACACTGGTAGTTTTTGAAAGAGCTTACAGGAACAAGCCTTTCATATTTTAATAAGCAGGTGCAAAGAGAAAGAACTAAAACTTCCCATTTTTTTGGGACACATTAAACTATGTATTTCAGAGGATGCATGAAGCAGTCAATGAAGCTTGAAATTACAGCTATGGGAATTAATTTTCAAGGCAGTTGAAAAGGAGCTCCATATGTCTGGCTTTGGGTGTCTGAAGTCATATGACTTTTTCTCCTCTCATTATCCCAATAATTCCTAGAGATCTGTACCCACTGGCCTTTTCTATACTCTTTATAACTCCCGTGAGCAGGACTGTCATCATAGCAACAGGTCCTATTCCACAAACACAGATATTAAGCATTATTATAATGTATGTGCTGAATAACAATAAAGACTGATGTTTCTTTGATACCTGGGGATCTGAAAAACAGAAGATAATGTAATACTCTTGCTTTCTCTTTTCCTTTCCCTGTGGATTGGCTGAATTTTAGAGAACACTGAACCAATTTTCGTCCACTTCAAAGGAACAGGATCTGAATCCATGTTCTGTTTGTAGAAGGTGGTAGCTGTCAGCAGGAGTGTTTTCACATCTGCTCTTGGCTAAATATGATAACTTATGCTAGAATGGCTTCTGTAAAGATGCACAGCATGGGAAGATTGAATTTACTGTTTTAAAAAGACAGTGGAAAAATCAGTTGTCAGTTGAAAGACCAGTTAATGAGAAATACATAGGAGTGATTTCTGTTCTGTTTTGTTTTTATAGGAGGTAGAGAGAAGTACAGAGACGAAATTAGGAGAAGCCATTAGAACAGAGTCTGTTAGTGCCTTTTAAGTCAAAATGCTTATTGATTTCCACAAAACATCATGTTGAAAGGATTTGTGTGCTAAATGAACAGGTCTAATGTCATAGAGTCGTGTTGTTTCAGCTATAAATCCACAGCTGCAGTGGCTGAGCCATGATCAAAACCTGTGGCAAATGGTATCAAAGACAGACCTGAAGACTCAGGAGCTTGCCTTGCTAATGGTGCAGTTAAGCTCTCTTACCTATATCCAGGACTCTTTTTTGATAATTGCTTGGCAATATCCGCTGGCAGATGTTATTTCTAAGGTAGAACATTTACAGTTTCTGCAGCCATCCAAGGAGAGAGAGAGAAAGGAAAGCCAAGTGAAATTCAATTTTTCACGATGAGGAAGGAAATAAAGTTGCAATTTCTTATTTCCAAGTGAGTTCCCTACCATGGATTGTGAGGCTGCAGGCTGAATGCAATTAGAACTGGTCAGACAAACTGGAGCCCTCCCAAGGGTCCTCTTGGAGAACAAACCCGGAGGTGAGGGCAGCTGGGTCATCCAGTGAGACAGATCAGTTCTATAAAGCCATGCAGTGTAAAACAAACACACTCATCCTAAAGCTGAAGCTTGATTGTGGTCACCAGGTTCCTATGGGAGTCATTTCGCAGACCAAATTAAGCCACATATTTAGCCATTGGTCTGTCCTGTGCATTAATGAACATGCTTCATATTTTGTTCTGCTCCTGTTCTCAGCTGCTGTCAACAGAAAAAGCTGTCAGGAAAATTAATCCACAAACATCAGAGGTTTATGTCCAGAAAGGAGACAGAGGAGTCCCGTTACTTTATTCAAATAAAGGGAGAGGTCATGGGCATTTCCCATGGGGTCTCTCAAATTTTTAGAGGGTGCAGCCTCCTTTTTATCCTAATTTCCCAGCCGCATTTCCCTCTCTCTTTCCCCATTGGCTGAGGTACTCGAGAGGTACAGACTTCCCGGAACGCCTAATACCTAAGATTTCCTTCTAATGTATAACCCCCCAT
>VZTH01013214.1:10325-22728 GCA_013397815.1 Aleadryas rufinucha | reverse complement strand
AGCATGCGTGGGGCGGTGGCGGCGGGGGCGGTACCGTGCCCCGGGCCGCTCCCCCCGGCTGCCGCCCGCCCCGGCGCCCCCAGCAGCAGTGGGGAGGCGAGGGAGAGCCGGCTGCCGCGTGGGGAGTGGGGGTCCCGGCACACCGCACCCCCCCCGTGTCATCGCTGTCACCACAACGGCCTGCCCTGGGAGTCCCCCATCGTCCCACAGCCCCCCCGGTACCCAAAGCATCACCACCCCGCGTGCCCCAGGGACGAGCATCCCGGCACTCCCCGCTGCACTCGGGCACAGCAGGACACATGGCCGGGACCGGTAGAGTCAGGGGGTCCCAAGCCTTAGCGTAGGTCCCGTGGGTGGGGGTGACAGCAACACAGAGCCCAGTCCCCCTCCTACCTGGTGATGGAGACGGCCGCTTCCCTCCCGGGCATTACCGGGCAGGGGGCTGCACTCCAGTCAGGCCGAGGGACCGGGACAACGTGCCAGCGTGGCGGGATGCAGATGGGCTCCCGAGTACCCCTCGCCCGAGGGTGGGGGAGGACGGGGAGGGAAGAACGGCCCCGTCTCGCTCCCGGCAGCGCTTGCCTCTGCTCCCGGGCTCAGGCTTTGTCTAACTCCTTCCCACGCACTCCCGCTCGAGCTGCGGGGGGGAAGGCGGCCTGCACGCCTCACTTGCATCCCCCCCAAAAAGCTCCAGCATACCCCCCAAACTTCCCACTGCCCCTCATCACCCTATGGGACCAGGGTCCCCTCCCTGACTCAGGGATCTCAGCACAGAGACAGGAGCTATAGATCTATAGGGTCTGAGGGGGTAGGTGCTAAGGTTAGACAGGGTTCCCCATCTTGGAAATAACGTTAGCACCCGTCCCCCAGCCCTATAGATCTATAGGGTAAGGCTAGTTCCATGGGAGCTGGCACACCTGGTTGCTTGGAGACAAGGGAGGTTGGAAATGCTTCTTTCAGTAAACAGCCAGCCTGGAACAAAACCCCGAAGGCTAAAAATAGGGAGGCAGGATATGGAAATTAAATAAAAATCCTTGCCCCCCTCCCTCCCTGGGGCAGAACGAGGCACCCCAGTGTCACCGCCGGGCACTTCAATAGATGGTTGGAGAGGCTGGAGTGGGGGGTGTATCCCTGCACCCATCAATGTGTCCCCTCCTCAAGGTGTTTGTCCCCACATTTGGTCCTGCGTACTGGTCCCAGTCCTGCAGCATTGACTGGATCCAATTGCATGCCTGCAGCGGTGGGGGAACTAACTCAGTATGAGGCACAGGTGTGGGGTTACATCCCATGGTGCTCCATGTGGGATCAGACTCAGACCCCAGCACATTCCCTTTCGGGTCCAAGGGACAACATGAACTGGGGCAAGCCCTGGCAGAGGAGGGGACAAACGCCTCCTGGCCTCCGGCTGGGACTTTACTGCACTCAGGAGGCTGCGGGGTCACATCCTGCTGCCATTTGCTTCCACCTGCCTCTCTCAGCTCCGCCGGCAGCGTCTCTCCCCATCCCCATCTGCATCTTGCCACCAGCGTGTCCCCGTCCCACCAGAGCTGGCCGGGAGTAGGGAAGGGGGGGGGGGGGTCATGGGGAGCATCCTCCCCTCCCCGCAGGCAGCCTTCATCCCAGGCTGGCTGCCTCCTCCTCCTCCTCTCCCCGCCCGGGCACCTCAGGGCTGGCAGGAGAACAATAGCGAGGAGGATGAGTAAGATGGTCCCCATTGCCTTGGCAACGCACTCCCGCGCTGCCGGCTCGGGAGGAGCCAGGCAGCTGCCTGAAAAGCGCGTTCTCCCTCGGCGGAGGGGGTGCTGGAGCAGGTAGCACGGCACCCCCTCCCCGGGCGCCGTGGCCCACCTCCCACGCCGCACGGGCAGCGCCACGTGAAGGCACACCGGGCTCCCCCGCCGCCGCCGGCGCCCGCACACGCCGGAGCGGGCAGCACACGAGCCCCGCACTCGGCTCAGCCCCAGCTGAGTCCACGGCGTCCGGCTCTCCGGTGCCCGGTTGTGCCAGGGAGCGGTGGGACACGGTTGGCAGGGTCTGGTTGGGAATGTGACCCCTGCGGCGCTGCCCGGCAGGAAGGGGAGAGGTTTCTCACGGCCTCTCACAGCCACGTCACCTTCACGCACGGCTGCCCACGGTATCGGCGGGAAGAGATGTCGGGTGAGGAGGTGATGGGGTGTTGGCAAATGGCGGTGGCACGGGATGCCCGGCTGCACCAGGATCCCATCTCTGGCCACAGCCGTGCGTACTGCACTGGTCCCCAGGTCATGTCACCAGCAGGAGGACCCTCAGCGTGCCCAGAGCTGCGAGCACCTTGGCGTGTCAAGGATGTTACCCAGAGACCCAAAAGCACCAAGCACCCTAAAAACAGCACTGCTTTCCTGGCTGCCTTGGTGTGGATATGCTGGGGGGTATCTGATCCCTGCCAGCACCCTCTGTCCCAGGTGCCCCAAAACACAGCCTCTGCCTCAGCCCTGTGGGGTGGGAGAACACTGCATCCAGGACACTGCAGCCTGGTGGCCGAGAATATCATCCAGGATACTCCTGGGTACAGACAGGGATGTGGCTCCAGGGCCAGCTGGGGGCAGAGGCAGCAACAGGGGCACAGAGAGGCCCAGCTCTGACAGCTGCTCTGTGTCACTGAGAGGGACCCGAGCATGGCATCAATCAGCCAGAGCTGAGCGGTGACACTGGGGAACAACCCAGTCACACATTTGATCTCTCAGCCCAGGATAAGGGAGAGCACTGGAAAAGAACCAGCGTAATCATATAATCAACAGATGGTTTGGGCTGGAAAGGATCTTAAAGACAGTCTAGTTTCAACCCCCCGCCATGGACAGGGACACCTTCCACTGGACCAGGATGCTCAGAGTCCCACCCAACCTGATCTTGAACACTTCGAGGGATGAGGCAGCCACAGCTTCTCTGGGCAGCCTGTGCCAGGGCCTCACCACCCTCATAGGGAAGAATTTCTTTCTAATATTTAATCTAAATCAACCTTTCTTCAGCTTAAAGACATTCCCCCTTGTCCTATCACTCCACTCCCTTGTAAAAAGTCCTTCTCTAACTCTCCTTAAGTAATGGAAGGGGGCTCTAAGGTTTCCTCAGAGCCTTCTCTTCTCCAGGCTGCACAGCCCCAGCCCTCCCATCCTGTCTCCATAGCAGAGGTGCTCCTGCCCTCTGATCATCAATACAGTCATCTATCACAACCAGATGCTGCTGTTCCAGAAGAGCAAAAGCCTTTCCTACAGTGCCTCTGTGCCTTTGTGGTAGAGAGGCAGGGACTCTTCACTTCTTCTCTCTCCTTTCCCAGGAGTTCGTTTCAGCAGCTCAATCCATGTCGATGAAGTGAAAGCCCTGGCTGCATAAACGGCACACAAATGCACCGTAGTGGGTAAGTACAAAGGGAACATAAAGCACATGGTGACTTGGGCATGGGATGGGGCCATAAGTCAGAAAAGCTCATTAGGGGTTGTGAAAATCAGAAGGTCTTTGGAAGTGCAGGATGCTCCTCTGGGCACAGATGTGTGAAGGCATGTCTCGCTGCAGAACATGCCACTGGCAGCCCGGAATGTTGGTGGTAATCAGGAAGTGTCAAGCATCGTGCTCCTCAGATGCAGTCGCTGTGCCTGGGTTGTCATGGATTCAGTTCTGGCTGGTGGCATTTGTGGCAGGCTCAGGGTCCATATCCTGTCCTGCCTTTGGCTCTGCTCTGCAGAGGCTTCATGGCATTGTGTGGGAGCCATGTGTGGTGTGGGGAAACAGTGGCCCCTTGCCTGGATTCACCAACACTGTCACGATTGCCATAGTCACTTCCTCCCCCTGGGGAGAAGGTGAGCTGGCAGAGAACATCTGTCTGCCTCACCCAGCCTTTTCCAGATGTTCCTTTTTGTGTTGCCATGGTGGGTGTGAGGATCAATCCAAGGAAATACTCGGTGAGTTCACTCCTCGTTTCCCTGCCGACAGCCCATAACTCACGCTCCATTTGCACAGCCCTCCCTCTCCATGCGTATCACAGCGATGTGCTCTGACGAGTGGGGGGAGACGTTTGTAGTGAGTAACACTCACCCAGCGACTGTGAAAAGCAGCTTGGGGTGGGGAGAGGGGGGTGAACTCTCGTTTATGGGTCGGTGCATCTGACTGGAGACACGCTGAGGGAGCCTGGAGTGGGGATGCTCCCACCACTGCCTGCTGCGCTGGGGGAAGGGGCAAACCAGCAAGGGCTTAGAAGTGAGCAAAGGGAGCAGGAGTTCACACATCTCTTTTTTTCATTCCAGAGTCCCCAGCTGCTGTGACTAAACTCCCTGGAGCCGTCAGGCAGGGCAGGACAGCTGCCGGATGATGTACTGAGGCTCTGTGATTTTTCCTGGGGCCTGTAGTAATAACTGTGTTTTGTTGTTCTTGCACAGGAACACGAGCTCGAGAAAATAACAAGGCCTTTTACTGTAGAAAAGGCCAAGAAGGAGTTTGTAGGTGGTGGGCTTGTCCCGGCTCTGTAAGCAGTGTGTGCTGGCAGTCAGGGGAGCAGACAGCAGCTGCCTGGCCAGGCACATACAGAGGCTGCCACTGTCACTGCCCGTCACTGCCCCAGTGCTCCACCGTCCCTTCACACTTTACTTTGCCTGCACTGAGAATTTGGAGTAGAGAGACCCTCAGGCTGGTCCTCCTACTGGGCAGGGGCCTCACTTGGGCATTATCCTGTACTCCCACTGGCCTGCTCAGACTCAGGGAGTGAAGGTTTCTCCTGCCTCAGCATGTGATAGAGAGCTCAGAGAATGCTGGTCACAAGGCAAAGACCTCTACACTGCCTCTTGGTAAGGGCCAAGGCAAAGACTCTGTGAAAGCCAAAGCCATCCATGCCTGAGGGAAGCTGGGGTGGCCCTGCGATATGGGCAGCACCACACATTGGTCAGGGGACTCCTTGGTGTGTCCAAGACCATGACCAGCCCATGGAAATCACCTAGTTGTAGATATGCTTTGGTTGGAGCTCAGCAAATGAGTTGCAAGACAAGATGTGACTGATTTTTCTACCTCCACGGGGCCTGGGATTGACCTGCTGGCTCCTGGTGTCAGTACCTGGGGAGTGGGAGATGTCCTGGATAGCAAACATCTACACCCACACAGCAGGGCACTGGGTAAACTCTCATAGCACCGGTTTGGAGCCCAAGAGCTCGGTGGGACCCTGAGGTTACTAGCACCGCCTTTTCCCCTCTCCTCCCAGGAAGGACCTTCCCTCTCTGCCCTGCAGACCAGGTCCAGCTCACAATTGCGGTGAGGTGCTTCCCCCTGCTGTAACTCCCGGAGCTCCTGCTCTTGGCCAGGCGCTGCTGTCCTGATCCAGCGCCTGCAGCTGCCCATTCCTGAGGTCGTTGCCAGGGAGGAATAAACTGGAAAACACACAGCTGAAGTCCTGCCTGCAGCTGGCACGCCGTTTATCCCTCCAAGCCCTCTCTCCCCAAAGCAGTTCCCTCCCCCGGGGAAGAGGCTTTGAACCTTTGAATCAAGGCTGCACCCTGAGCTGCTGCCCGCAGTGCCCTCGGGAATGGCTCTGTCTTTGCTGATCCCTTTTCTTTCCACATATCCTTCTGCTTCGCTGATACAGCAGAGAATGAGGCAGCTGGAGACTTTGACTACTATGTGGATAGTTTTGCTGTGTTTTGGGACTGGTTTTGCAGTGTCAGTTTTGCTTTTAGGAGCTGTACTAAGCTGGTAAGTGCTTTAGGGCAAACAGTGGAAAATCCTCTGTCCCAGTAAGGAGAGTTGAGCTCCCCCATGGCCCTGCTCTGTGTGGATGCCGTGGCAGCCAATCTCACTCCCTCTGTGTGAGATGCAGGATTGAGAAGATTGTGCCTGGATGCTGCGTGGTGCCCACCAAGGGACTGTTTCTCACTGGATCTGTTTTCTATCAGGACTGGCTTTTAGGAAGTGAACAGCATGCTGTGCTTGGAACATCATGTCCAGGAGCTCTGGAGGTGATAAGGACAGGATGAGCTGGAAGATGAGCAGACTCTGCTTTTCACTACCCTCTTACCAGCCAAGGAGATCTCTGTCCTGGCAGGTCCTAGTCTCTATCCAGCCAAAACATTCACCAAGAACAGCTATGCTGAGGTTTCTATTTGTGCTTTTCAGCAAAAGCTCCTGAGAGGGAGCTATTACCAGCACAGAAGGCCAGATTAAATGTTTGTCCCCACAGCTTCCCTCTTCCCACACCATCTCTGCTCCGTGTCACTGTAGGGCTTTGGCAAAGTGGGCTGAACACCTGCACAAGTCTGGTGCCTGCTGTATCTGTGTGGGGAACACAGAAGGAGCCATTCACCATTCCATAAGGATCAACACCAAGGCACTATAAGACTATGAGCAGGTGAGTTGAGCCCAGTCATCCCACTCCCTGTTCTTAAGGGGATATTGGTCAGTGCCTGCAGAGAAGGTGGCTGCCCCTCGTGTCCTGCAGAGCCGGCTCTGAGGGCTGTGCTTAACACTGCCAGGCTGGGAACAACAGGACTCTCCTGCACATTCCAGGACCACAGCACCCTAGTTGGCTTCCCAAAAACAGATCCCTATGATAGCAGCGTCCTGGAGATGTCTCACAACACCCTCATCCCCGCCACCGTTGAGAATCAGTTCAGGAGGGAGAACACACCCCAGAGCAACAAAATGTACAGACCACTCATGCTACACACTCCTGACAGACCCTGCATTGGGGTGGGAGTGGCAGCAGCGCAGCTGAACCTTGGCCTTAGGAATTCAGCAGCCCAGGAAGGTGCCAGATCACCACACTGACATCTTGCCTGCTCTGCCAGAGGGATGGAGCATGAGGTGGAGGTGGCAGGTTACATAATCTGGGGGAAGGAAGGCCCAAGCCCTCCCCTTTGCTGGCAGGGAGCAAGGATTGTTGGAGTGACTTTGGCTGGCTCTTCTGCATCCTCAGTCTTCATTGTTGTATCAAATCTTCCCCCATGGCAGAAGAGATGATGCTCTCGAAGGTACTGGGGTGTCACCGTGTTGGCACTAAAAATCATGGGCAGCAGAAAAACGTGAGCAAAGCAGGAGACTGCTACAAATACCAGCTTCCTCCCACCACTGTGTTCAGGACTGTCCTACACCATGGAACAGTCAGCCGAGGTACCTGAGGTTTCTTTGCCTCACCCATCCTTCTTCTTGGACTCTTTGCTTTGCCACAGAGGCCCTGGGCTGTATTTAAGGGGTTCCCACCCATGGCACCCCATCACAAGTCAGCACAAGGCCTGGGTTCACCTTCCCAGCGGTGACTCCATCCATCTTGGATAAAGACTCATGCTCAGTAGTGCTTCTTGTTACTGCTGGGGCCCTGTCCCTCTCTCTGTTTCCACAAACCTGTGCACCCCATTTCCAGGGCTGTGCCAGGCTTGAGCTTGGTGTTCACTCATGTGACACTGCCTGTACCCTTCTCATGGGGACCTCTGCCCCCTCCTTGTCCCCAGACCCTCCTGGCACACACTAGCCTCACAGCTCTCCTCTCTCTAGAAAATTACAACCATGGCTGCAAGGTACAGCCTGGATGTGGACAGGGAACGTGGAGCAGGTGTTCACTGTGTTCAATGAGGTCAGCTGCACCTACAGACACAGCACCCAGGGGAGCTGCCCCAGTGAGGGTCACAGTCCTGCTGTGCAAGGGGTGCTGCACACAGGAGACACCCTGCTTTCAATAAAGGGCTGGTTTGGGCAAGTTCTCTCCCTGCTTTCTGGGTTCCAGCTCTCCCAGGCAGGGGCCTGTCTTCCTCCACTCTGCCTCTGCCCCAGCACCTTTACAGCCTCCCTGGCACTGGGGCAAGCTGTGCTGCTGCTCATTTGTGTCTGCTTGCCCATGGATGGCAGAATTGGACAAGGGAAGGAAAAAATGTTCTAGGGAAACAGCCAGCCCCCAAAGATCTGTCTTGGTCCTTCCAATAACACACAGTGGGTGGTATGAGCACTGCTGCAACCAGAGCCAGGGCAGGATTTGCTGGCATCAGCAAACCCGCTGTGTGTCCGTGCTGACTGCTGCAGCTTCACTGCTCGCTGGCAAAGCTGGCGAGGCAGCACAGGTGGGGGATCTAATCTGATATTCATTGCAAGGAGACTCAGCCCAGCCTCTCACCCTGACTTGTGCTGCAGTCAAGGGGCTGGAGGCTAGCTGGGGACCCAGGCTGGGTTGGTGGTCCTGCCTGGGAGAGCTGAAGGTCCAAGGACTGTGCTGTGGGGTGGCCACAGGACCCCCTGCCATGGTGGACATCCCACATGTGTGGGATGTGTGACACCCACCTGCCCTTCAGGTGGTCACACTGAATCTGAGGGAGCTCTGGGTGCCAGCCACGTCCCCAGCCCCTTGAGAGGCGCAGGGGCACATAGGAACCAGTGCTGGAGCCCAGGGCTGTGTCTACCCTCATCCCGGCTTGTGGTCCCCAGCCCCACAGGGCCCCCTGCAGATGCAAAGCGCTGCAGACAGGCAGGTGGTACGGGGACGCAGCCTGCACCCCAAGTCTCAGCCAGAGCCTGGCTGGAGGCCCAGGGCACAGTGACCTGCTGTGACACAGCAGCCAGCAGACAGAAAGGCATCTTGTCCTCATGAGCAACCAGATCTGCCCACTCCTCCGGCACCAGCTGCATTCCTCTTTCCAAAACTACCCCTGCCACCAAAGCACGGGGCCAACCCCTCCCCAGGGACCCCACAACCAGGACCAGGGGGCTACAGACAAGAGTTGGCTTTATTCACGGACACGGGGGCAGCTGTGTCACTGGCAGCTGCCCTCGTATTGCACATCCAGCGACGGGGGAATATCCATGCCACGTCACAACACAGCGTCGGCACTATGGGACCTCGGGGGGGGGCGCAGGCACCGTCACCACCCAGCAGGCTGGGGAGCGGGCTTGGGCGCCAAGGGTTCACAAAGGCAAAAGACCCGTCCACCCATAGATAGAGAGAGAGAGAGATATAAAAAAAAATAGTTCCACGATGACCAGAGCAGAACCACAGGGACACGCGTGCAAGCGAAATGTACAGCAGCCCGCGAGCAGGTAAACATGCTTTGTACACACACAGACACGCCGGGACACAGCCGGGGTTTATGGCGCTGGGAGGGAGACAGAGCCATAAACCCGGGCTTCACACACACGCTCACACTCACACGCACGCACACCAGCCCCTGCGGGCAGCACCCACGGCTCGGGCACGCGCCGGGGCTCGGGGGCTTGGACACAGCGGGTGCTTCTCACTGCTAGACATGTTACGGAGACACGGACACGGTCCCTTGGAACGGAACTGGAGGAAGAACTCGTGAGCGAACGGGGCAGGGGCACCCCTGCTCCTCCCCGGCGCACAGGCACCGGCCGGGGCCGGCTGAGGAGGAGCAGGGGGCTACCGGCGGTTCGTTGTGCTGCTGGTGGAAGAGGCAAGGATGGGGGTCCATTATGCCTCTGGCTCGTATTCCTGGTACTCCTCCTGCAGGGTGGGGAAGGAAAGAGCCAGTGAGAGAGTTCTGGCGGGGCACAGAGCCCCCTTCTTCTCCAGCCCAACACCAGCTTTGCTCTGGACAGCGCACTGATTACTGTCACACTGTGTCCACTGTGCCACCCTGTCACCTCACCTGTGGGGGTTCCTCGTAGTTCTCCCCCTCCGGCTCCAGCAGCGGCTCGACCAGTGGCTCCTCCACAGCCTCCTGGGCCACCTCCTCTGCCTGAGAGTGCACCAGGAGGTCAGTCCCACACACAAACAGCCTCCCACAAGGCACCCACCCTTCCTGCCCCTGCCAGACCAGCAACGCACTCAGGATACAAGGGAATCCATGGGGAGCCAGTGGCACCCTGGGCACACAGCAGCCCACCTAGCCGGGAGGTGACATGCACAGGTCTGCGGGAGCAGGGGCTGTATGTGTATGTCCCTGCACTGCTCCCAGCCCCAGCCTCGGGCAGGCAATGAGTGCTGGCACCACGTGGGCCTCCAGGCGCTGGCAGAGCTGCGGGAGCATCCTGCATCCCTGGCAGGGGAGGGCGGTGCTGGGNGAGGGCGGTGCTGGGTACCCCCTCCCCGGGGCTGGCAGGCGGGAAAGGGGGGCAGCCGATCCCCCCGTGCAGCGGCGGTGGCGGCGGTGGCCTCATTTCTTCAGCTGATGCTATTTTGGGCTAAGCTGGAAGCCAATGGCTCATGGGGCGGCGAGCTGGAACCCGCTGCCCCTCCCGCAGCTGTCAGGTCACCTCGCAGCCGCTGGAGCGATGCGCCGCGGGCCCGCGCCGCCGGCCGCCATGCCAGGGCCCGAGCACGCACACGTCCGCACACACCGCGCACGAGGCCGCGCACGCCGGGGCCGCGATGCCCGCCCGCCCTGGGCACGGGGAGACCACCTGGGCACCCTCGTGGCCCCTCCTCTGGGACTGGGCAACAGCCAAGGGGCTCCCCGCCAAACCTGGGGATGCGCCAGCCTCCCCCCGGGCACGGCAATGCCCGGGGACTCTCACCTTCAGGTCCGCAGGGAACTCCTCCTTCTTCACCAGCCCGGTGGCCGCCGCGATGTTGCCGGCGCCGGAGAACGCCGCTTCGCCCAGCTGGGACGCCTGCTCCTTCGCTTTCTCAGCCACTGCAAGAGCCGGGGGTGCCCATCAGTGCCCACCCCCCCGTGCCACAAGGGGTGCCCAGCTGTGGCTTCATGCCCTGCACCTCCCGGGGGGGCAGCTGGCGGGGAGATGCTGGGCAGGATCAGGCTCTTCCCACTTCCTTGCCCTGGTGGGGAGGGGAGGGGGCCACGACGCTGCTCTGCAGCTGGGCAAGGAGTGTGAGCAGCCGCCGCAAATCCTTAGTTGCCGGCCCTGTTATATAAGAGGCTTTAGCAGAGTGACATCAGCCCCTCAATTAGCCTCTGATCTCGTTAGTGTGGCCACGCTCTCAGGGCCAGAGGGGTACCGCGGCAGGGAGACAGAGGGGCCCGTACCTGAGGTTACGCCTTGCACCACACCTTGGGTTTTACTCCCTGAGGGTAGAAAGAGACAGAGATTAGGTTAGAGGGACTGACAGCTGGGCTCCGACATGTGCCATGCCCAGGACCCTGGCAGGGCTCTGAGCCAGGACAGCATCCTGACACTCCCCATGCCAGGGCACCTGGGGGACTGAGCACTTGCCTGGCTCCCCTCAAGGCTCCTGTTGTCCCTGCAGGAGCCAGAAATGGGGCAGCACAGGGCCACCACCACGTGCCAGGCAGGGTAGGGACCCCAGAGCCCAGCCAGGGCAGGGCACAGCCAGGTGAATGCCAGCCATGCTGCTGAGAAAAACCTTCCCCGAGATCCAAACCTAGAACCAACATAGCATGGGAAGCCCCACAGCTGGAGCACCTGGAGTTGGGTGCTGCTGCTGGCTGTGCCAACCCTGCCAGGCTCTCTCGAGCAGAGTGACACCACCCAGGATACCCCACGGAATGGGAGTTGGGTGTCTAGGATGGAAGGAAAGGTAGGGGCTGGGCAGCTCCTGTAGGATGGGGCCTTGGGGTGTTCCTTGAGCTGCTGGACCCCTGTCCAGCACACACACCCTGGTGAGGATGGGGGCCCAGGGCAGGCACTCACCACTGCCCCGGGGAAGAGTTCGGGGGCCTCAGCTCTCCCACAGAGCTTGTGCCCTCTGGAGCAGAACAGAGCCTCAGCGTTGCACCCTCCTCCCTCCCCCTGCAAGCAGGGTTGGCCTCAGCTCCCTCCCTGGGCATTCCAGCACCACAGCCAGGCACAGACTGCCCAGGAACTGCTCCTCCTGCCAGCCACGTCTTCTAGGACTTGGCCCCGAACAAATCCCGGCCCCAAGGGGCAGCACGGAGGGACCCCTCAGTCACCAGCCAGGTGCAGGGGAGATGCTGGTGTGGGATGAGCTCCAGGGCATTACCTCTCCAAGGGGGACAAACATGGTCCCCACTCCCCTGCCCAAAGACAGGCACATCCCATCACAAGGGTCACCACCTCCATGATGGTCCCTCGGCTTTCCTGCCCCAGAGCATCCCGGGCACAGAGCTGAGAGACCTTCGGACTCCGACTGGGAGCTGCAAGGGGTCCAGTCCCCGAGGGTCCCATCCCCTCAGCCTGGGGACCAGTCCCCGACTCTGCTCCTGCCCGCGGAGCCCACTCTCCTGCGGCAGAGATTCCCGGTAGGCAGCGAGGCACTGCGGGCACCGACCCTCTGCCCCGGGGCACTCCGCCACAGGGTGGTCGTGGCGGGGAAGGACCAGGGCAGAAGGCGAGAGGGGCCGGGGACAGGTGGGGACGCAAGGGGGACGGCAGGGGGATGGGCAGGAGGACACAAGGGCAAACGCAGGAGCAGGCAAGGGCAGGCAGAGAGGGCCGGCAGGGGCAGGCAGGGACGGGCAGAGATTAGCCGGGGCTGGGGAGGCAGGGGGCAGGAAGGGGCTGGCAGGGACTG
>VZTH01013213.1:0-14883 GCA_013397815.1 Aleadryas rufinucha | reverse complement strand
ACCACTGCCCTGGGCAGAATGTCTGACCACTCTTTTAGGGAAGAAACTTTCCCTGATGCTCAACCTGAGCCTCCCCTGGCCCAGCCTGAGGCCGTTCCCTCTCCTCCTGTCCCTGTTCCCCGGGAGCAGAGCCCGACCCCCCCGGCTGCCCCCTCCTGTCAGGGAGTTGTGCAGAGCCACAAGGTCCCCCCTGAGCCTCCTTTTTTTTGGAGTTCCAGTGCTGAGCATCTCAGCTCTTAGCCCGAAATCCCAAGCCCAGAATTTCCTGCTCCGGCACTGAGCTCCATCTCCAGCAGTGACCCCGGTGTGACACAGGTGAGGCCTTTCTCCAGCCTGGCTGTGACACCAGGGCTGTGCAGCCTAACCCAGCAGCTCTGGGGAGATGAGGGATCTGGTTACAGCGTGCTGTGCCTGAGGTCCAGAGGCAGGGAAATGCATCGTTAGCCAAGGATGAAATGCCACCCACACTCTGCTCTTTCCCTCCGTTATCTGCTGCAGTCACACCGGGACTGATGCTCCCATCTCTCGGTGGAACTTGTCTGCCTGATTGCTGATCTGCCTCTCAAGCATCACCAAACCAATGAAAGGCACTCCACTGCAACCCCCAGGGCCTGTTTTGCTCACCATAAAGGGAGCACAAACTCAGATTTCAGTAGATTGGTGCTGGTTCAGTTCCAACAGCTGGGAGAGGTGTGACACTGCCTCATATTTAGAGTCGTGGAATCCCAGAATGGTTTGGGTTGGAAAGGAGCTTAAAGCCCATCCAGTTCCACCCCTGCCATGGGCAGGGACACCTTCCACTGTCCCAGGGTGCTCCAAGCCCCGTCCAACCTGGCCTGGGGCACTGCCAGGGATCCAGGGGCAGCCACAGCTTCTCTGGGCACCCTGTGCCAGGGCCTCACCTCCTTCACAGGGTAGAATTTTTAGCTCAGACAATTTCTCTTTCTGCTCAGGATTCCCAGCTCAGAGCCTGAGCTGCCAGCACTGAGTCTCCTCTTCTTTATTAAATAATTACTGAACCTTCAGAGTCCCTGAACAAATCTCCCCGGTGCCCCGTGTGATCAGCCGGAGGCTCCAGCATGGATAGAAAGTGGAAATAATGCACACCACCACCTCGTGCAGGCAGCTGCAGAGAGGATTTTCGAGGCCTTTCTTTCCAGAGGGAGAGATCCATTTCCTTTCTCATTACCTGGCTCTGTGCAGAGACACCGGGCTCTGCATCCACAAGCAGACCCCCGCTCCTGCTCCCAGCGTGCCCGAGTTGCTGTTTGGGAGAGGCCACAGGTGGGTGTTTACAAGCACAACACCACACACTCCTAAGTGGAGAACAGATCGGGAGTCCTTGGAGGATTGCACAGGATAAAAACCTCCGGGATGGAAGCTGATCCAGAAAACAGAGAAATGAAAAGCATGGGTGACCCCCCGATGCCACTGCTGCCACCAGGAATGTGTGGTCCTGCGAGGAGGGCCTGGGAAGACGCTTCCACTCTGCTTTTACCTCCAGCACATTATTTAATGTCCTCTGAGCCTCATCAGAGAGGCTCTCAGAGAGTGCTGGAGTTCTTTTAACCCATGGAATTGGATTCAGATAGATCTTGGCTGTGAGGGTGGGGAGGCCCTGGCACAGGGTGCCCAGAAAAGCTGTGGCTGTCCCATCCCTGGAATGTCCAAGGCCAGGTTGGACACTGGGGCTTGGAGCAGCCTGGGACAGTGGAAGGTGTCCCTGCCCATGGCAGGGGGTGGCACCGGATGGGCTTTAAGCTCCTTTCCAACTCAGACCATCCTGGGATTCCATGATAGGCACTAAGGTAAAATCAAATCAAACAAACCTTGGTGTGAAGGAAATAGAAACCCCCAGGGAAAGGCAGATTGACGCTTTAAGCAAAAAGCTTATGGATAATGGTGGAGGTCAGATGGGCAGTTCCTTTTTCGGACAGTACCTCTGCCCAGTGCCCTGGAACCGGGGACAATGACACTGTGTTGAAGTGACACATTTATTTGCCATAATTTAACGTCAGCTCCAAAGAGATCGGATTTTTCCTGGCACTTCTCATTCTGGCAGGCGAGCGGGACTGACGAGGTCTGATGCAAAGGCAATGAAAAATGTGAGAGATCTCCATAAAGAGAAGCAGTCAGCTTTAAGGTTCAGCTGGATGAACTGCTCCAAGGATTTATGGTGTGGGAGGCAGAGCCATGGCAGCTTCTGAAATCATTGCTGCAGCCACACAGACACGGGGAAGGGACTCCAGCCTGGCTGAGGGCAGGGCAACATCCAAACCACGCTCATCTCTCACCGCTCGCTCTGCACGTGTCCATGTGCAGAAATTACTTAGCACACCATCACCTTTAAATCAGACCTTGATATCTCATTAATTACAGACTTAGAATGACAGAATGGTTTGGATTGGAAGGGACCTTAAAGCCCATCCAGTTCCACCCCTGCCATGGGCAGGGACACCTTCCACTACCCCAGGCTGCTCCAAGCCCCGTCCAACCTGGCCTTGGACACTTCCAGGGATCCAGGGGCAGCCACAGCTTCTCTGGGCACCCTGTGCCAGGGCCTCCCCACCCTCACAGGGAAGGATTTCTTCCTAATATCCCATCTAACCATGCCCTGTGGCAGTGGGAAGCCATTCCCCCTTGGCCTGGCACTCCAGGCCCTTGTCCAAAGTCCTTCCCAGCTTCTTTGCTGGCTCCATCAGGCACTGGAAGGCCACAATGAGGTCACCCCAAAGCTTCTCCTCTCCAGGCTGAACAATCCCAGCTCTCCCAGCCTTTCCTCCCAGCAGAGCTGCTCCATCCCTCTGCTCATCCTGGTGCCTCCTCTGGGCTCTCTCCAGCAGCTCCACGTCCTCCCTGTGCTGGGCCCCAGGGCTGGGGCAGCTCTGCAGGTGGGGTCTCACCTGAGCACAGGGGCAGAGGGGCAGGATCCCAAACCCTTTGCTGCTGCCCACGCTGGGGATCAGCCCAGCACAGGGTTGGGATCAGTACAGAAATCCCTCTCTTGGCCTCCAGACCCCAAAAGCTCTATAATACAAGACAGGGAGAAAATGTCTTTCCCTGAGTCACAGGTGAGGTCCTGTCCTCCCAACACCTGCACAGACCTTGCAGGCATCAAAAAGCAAAGGGAACTGTCCCCAGGAGGTTCACAGGGGGGACAACCCTGTCACCCTTCCTGCCACCCATCCCTGTGGGGCTCCTGGGACACCCAACCCTGCTCACTTTGGTGAGGACACGTCTCAGGACCAGCTTCTCCTTTGGCATTTCATCACATTCTAACTAGAAACATGAGAGAAAGGGAAGAAAATCCCCTATTTTTAGCAGATAAAATGCAAATTTAAAGCATTACCTAATCCAGAGCATTTGTGGGACTGCATTTCATTGGTGGGCTGCAAAACCCTGATGTGGGAGGAAAGATAAAGGCAATGAGCTCCCCCTTCCCAATTCCAACCACACAGGTGTATCCATGCACTGCAATGAGGTGGTGAACTGGGCCAAACCAGGTTGGGCTTAATAAAAGTTTTACCAGAATAAGATATTTTATTGATCTGCAGATGTGTAAATAATGATGGGAAATTATCCTGCAAGTTATCCTGGAAGTCATCCTGGAAGTTATACTCAAGGTATCCTGAAAGCCCTTCTTATATAGCCACCAATTTATGTGAATGTCCTAGAATGCTTGGGTTTGGCAATCAAAAATGGGAGCACGTCCTTGGGAATTTGGTAATTACCCATGGAATAGAATCATTTAGGTTGGGAAAGACCCCCAAGGTCATCAAATCCAATTTTTGCTCAATGTCCCAACTCGTCACCCAGCCCAGAGCTCTGAGTGCCACGTCCAGGCATTCCTTGAACAACTCCAGGGACAGGGAGTCCAAACCTCCCTTCCAATGGAATAGATCCCAAACTCACATCCTGCTCCTGCCCCAGGAGCTCCCTGCCTGGGGCTCACGCATGGCCATAAGGGACAAATCCATGCCAAGGAGGGGAAAAAGCTCTGGACAACCTGGGATAGTGGAAGGTGTCCCTGTCCACAGCAGGGGGCTGGAATGAGATGAGCTTTAAGGTCCTTCCAACCCCAGTCCTGTGATTCTCCTTCCTCCTCCTGCTTTGGGGGGACGGAAAGCTGTCCCCATGGTGTGCTGGGTTTAGGATCCCAAGCAGGGAGCTCCTCCCGCATCCATGGAAAGCAGCACAGGGGGTTCTGCCATTGGCTGCAGCACAGACAAGCAGGAGCAGGGAGGGGCTCTGGGGCCAGAACCCCCCACCTCCACAGGGAAGGTGTTTTGTACCTGGCAGCCCAAAATCGCTTCCAGTTAAATCCAAAACCCTACTCAGCAGCACCTGCCAGTTCCCCAAAATGTAAATTTTTCCAGGCAGACGATATTGACATGCACTGACATTCCACAGGGGGCTGGGGGAGTTGGGAATTTGCCAGAAATAGGCAGCTCTTACTTCTGCTTAAAACTCACTTTTCATCTCACATTCAATTATCAAGCACAGAATGTATTTTTAGCAGCTGGCATTAGGAGAGCACTGTCACTTTTGTTCCAGCCTGACTTGAAAGTTGTGTTTATGGGAAGACTTGGAAGAGTTTGTGCCTGTTCCTGTCCCAAAACTGGGAAAGAGGAGCAAGGAGAGGTTTGGCAGGTGTCTCTAGACCCCCCCAAAATAAAAGAAATCCATGCTGAGGGTGGCTCAGGGAACTGGGGTCTGATGCAGAGCTGGCAGGGATGACAGAGAGGCAGAAAATGAGGCAGCAGAGGAAGCTGATGTTGACAGTGACATTTTTAACAGGATACCAGTGCTCAGGATTCAGGCACCTTCCCGCCCCTGTTGCAGCAGCAGGAAGATGAAGCAGTTTGGAAGAAATCTGTCAGAAAGACACGGCTCTAATCTCGCTCTTGGAGGTCCCCATCCCCCAACACGCAGTGCCAGCACCCCCCAGCCCCCCCTCACCACGGGGGTCTCACCTGGGGGCTTGCCTTGCAAGAGATGGATGGCACAGGGCTGTTGGGGGAAGCAAAGGAAGTTGTTAAAGCCTCTTGTCTCCCTCTCCCTTTCACAATGCCCCTTTTATTCCACTGGAAATATGAACCAGCCCGGTTAATGCTCGGGATTAGATTGGAGAGAAAGAAAACAAAAGGAAGCAGTTGCCTGGGTTAGGAGCGTTTGGAGCTGCCGTTGTAGCGAGTCCCTGCTTCTTGCCAGGTGTTTTGTTGAGTTCAAGTAAAACATCAAAGTCCATTATCTTCCCCGCCTTGCCCTCAGCTCCTCGAGCCGGGCGCACAGCACAAAATTAATTTGGTTTATTCCAGCACACGCGATAGCCGCCTATCTTCCCGACTCCCTGGCTGCAAGGAAACAAATTTCCTCCTTAAGCACTTTCCACTTGACCTGCTCTTTTCTCCACGGAGAAAATTGAGGTCAGGGAGCTGCTGTTGTGCAGTGGCTGCCGTTCTCCCTGCGCTCCGTGGCCGACACGGGCGCGGGTCCCTGCCCCACTGCCGGCAGTGGCTCCGCATCTCCCAGCTGGGGCTGCTCCCTGCTCCCGTGGGACCCTGACAGGTTTAGGAAGGCAGCGGCTGCATTTCCCACTTGGCCCAATTATTTTTTTAAGCCCCTCCTGTGCTGCTGGAGAAGTTCTGTCTGGTGAGGCCTGGGAATACAAGCCGAGCTGTGGTGGGGGCAGAGCTGCCAGGAGATGTTGGGAGCAGTCAGTGGCTCCAGCCATCCCATTAACAGGCAGATGTGTGTGGGCTACACTGAGCTGGAAATGAAACAGGAGAGGGTTTTGTCTCCACATTTATGTCCTCATTTGTTGTTTTGGCTCAGAAAAGTGAGCACAGACCCCTGAGTCTCCCCACGCCCTCCCTGCCTGGGGCTGGGCGTGCCTGGAGCCACGTGGAGGGGATGGGAGGCCACTTCCAGCCCTTGGGACAAGTCCTCAGCTTCCCTACCTGCTGGATCAGCACTGCCAGGGATCTGGTACTGACTCCCATCCCAGGGTTGTTCTCCAGCTGTTTGCCATGTGCTGGGTGAGCAGGAGAAGCAGAGCAGAACCTCTGATCCCATCCCCGGTGTCACCGCATGGGCTCTGACACGGGGACACGGGATACGGCCGTGCCAGCTCCGGGTGCCTGGATCATCCCAGTGCTGCCACAGGGACTCCCAGCACTGCTGACACCACCCACCACCCTCACCTGCACCCCAGGGCTGCCCAGCGGGGCCAGGAGGGCAGGGAGAGGAGGTCAGTGCTCTCTCTGCAGCTCATCACACGCTGACTGACAGCAGCTCCCGCAGCGCCTGGCCCAGGCTGCTCCATCAGGGAGCTCAGTGTCCCCTCGAGCTCCTGCCGTCCTGTCTGACCACTGCTTTTGGAGGATGAGGCAGGGATTTCTCCCTGCCTGAGCAATCCTCCTTTTCTCACTGCTGCCAGCTCAGGGTGATGGTCAGAGGGAGGTGGAGGTCCAGGCCAGCTCCAAGGGCTGAGGGGGCAGAGGCTGGAGTTCTGAACCACGAGAAGGAAGGTCACTGACCAGCACATGGGAGGGACCCACACTGTGTGTGAAACCTGCCCTGCTTGCAGTTATTCCATCTCTGTGACCAGAAGGGATGAGAAATCCAATTTAAAAGCACAGATGTGGAGGCACTCTTTGGATCCTCAGTCCCAGGGGGAAGAGTTTGGCCTTGGTGAGGGAAGGGTCCCACTCCTGCATTTCCTTTACCCACCTCCAATGGATCCATCAGGTTTGTTCAGTGTCCCACAGGCTCTGTGGAGAGGCAGCGGGGACACTGTGGGAGTCCACAGTCCACCGGGATGGGCCTGACAGGCAGAGCCAAGAGCTCCTCCGGTAATTGTTGCTTCAGGAGCCTGTTAACGTGGATATGCAAATTCCTGGAGCATGGCAGCTCTGATGCCTCGGTGCCAGCTGTGCACCTGTAATGACTGCGGGGCTGCCAGCTCAGCACTCCCATCGCTCCTTGATTACCATTTATTTACTTCAGGGAGGTGCCTGGAGAACCAAAACAAGGCCAAAGCCCTGGGCAAAAGCCCCGCAGGGCGGGTCCATCCCGAGAACTGAGGGACTGCGTGGGGTAGATGGGGTGTCCTGGCAAGGAGTTGGGCTCCAAGATCCCCGTAGGTCCCTTCCAGCTCTGGATATTCTATAATTCTACGATTCCCTTTGGAAATGGGCAAGATCCACCCCTTCCCAGCCGGTACACAGAGAGGGGAAAACTGGGATATCATGGTTCCAGCATAAGAGAAAAGTAGGGATAGCCAAGGATGCATCGAGCTGAAGGCAGCAGACTTCCTGCCCAGTACTGGGGTGATACTGCTGCATTTTACCTATTCTCAAATAAACTGTTGTAGTTCCGAGCTCTCAGGTAAGCATATTTTCCCCCAATTCNGTCCATCTTGGTAGCCTTTGGCCTGCCAGGGTGCACCTCTGAAGGCCTTTGGAATAAATATCTCCTTTATTCCTCTACCCCTGTCTAGTCTCTGTTTCAGGTTGTCCTTTTTAGGCATCAAAGGGAGCAGACTTCCTGCCCAGTCCTGGGATGATACTGCTGCATTTTACCTGTTCTCAAATAAACTGTTGTATTTCCGAGCTCTCAGGTAAGCATATTTTCCCCCAATTCCCACATTTGATGATTGATTTCTGGAGAAAACTTCCTGCCTTGCCAGTACCTGGAGTAAGATACAGTGGATAATTCCCAAGAAATCATTTCTGGGACAAATCCAGCCTTTTCTCTCTGCTCCTGGAACACACGCGAGCTAATTGCGGTTTCTTTGTGCTGGAAATGATTCCGCACCTCGGCCGGTGATTTCGAGCGTTTGTTTTTCGCCGTGTGAGCTGATTTTGAGAAGAAATCTCAAAACTCCTGTCAGTGCTGGGTATTTGCATCCAGATGATTGTGAGTTGCTCTCTTTGCCTTCCTTCCTCCCCTTTCACAGCAAAACAAACCCACCTAGACGCGACAGCCAGGGAAGCAGCAGAGAGTGGCTGCCAAATAGTTCCTGTCCGAACTCTGAAGGATTTGCTGAGGCCACTGCACTCAGAGCCTCCCCGGCCACACAAAGGCCGTGCTGCCAAAGGCTAATAAAGACGCCTAAGTGGTGAGTGCATTATAATTACCTATCAGCTCGTTTGCAAAAGCAGCAGCAGTTAAAAGGCAGCAAATGAAACGATCCCGGCCTTCCCCGGCTCCCCACATAATGAACAAACACATTGCCCATGGCAAGCTCACAGGAACAGATCTTTCATTACGATAAAAGAGTCTTAACCTTGACCAGCCGCTCTGCTCTGCCTTCGTGGCAGTTGTTCCGTAGCTCAAATAGTTTGTTTTCCAGCCCTTTGATTCCCGCAAAACGCTACAAAATCAAGCATTTCTTATTCAATAGATGCACACGAGGTTTTTTTCGTATTTCTTCAGATCTTCCTTGCGCAGTTTAGAGCAGAAAGTGTCTGGCATAAATTCCTGATTGCATTATTAATGTGGAAAAGGGAACATCTGAAGTTAATCTATTCCACTAATGGGTGCTATATAATACATTAAGTCAGGTTAAGCGTGTGATATAATAAAGATCTGCCGGGTGAGATATTCTGAGATTACTGATTTAAGCATAATGGTTATTTTGGTCAATGGTTATAGATTTTTAATAGAATTCCCATCTGAGTGCCTGCTGAAAGGGGAGGAAATCTTCTGGACCAAAATGAAACAGCCCCTTGTAACAATCCTGGGGCAGTTTTGGGGCACCACGATATGAAAAGGATCTAAAGCATCCAAAGGAGGGGTACAAGGATGGGGAAGGGTCTGGAGGGGCCACAACAAGGAGCAACTGAGGGCACTTGGTCTGTTCAGCTGGAGAACAGGAGACTGAGGGCGGAGCTCATCCCAATCCACAGCTTCCTCCCGAGGGGCAGCTCCCATCTCTGTGCTCTGGGACCAGGGACAGGACCAGGGAACGGCTGGAGCTGTGTCAGGGGAGGGGTTAGGTTGGATATCAGGAAAGGTTCTTCCCCCAGAGGGTGCTGGGCACTGCCCAGGCTCCCCAGGGAATGGGCACGGCCCCGAGGCTGCCAGAGCTCCAGGAGCGTTTGGACAGCGCTCCCAGGGATGCTCAGGGGGGGATTGTTGGGGTGTCCGTGCAGGGCCAGGGGTTGGACTGGATGATCCTTGTGGCTCCATTCCAGCTCAGAATATTCTATGAATATTACCACTTTTGTTTTCCCCAGAACAAATTCCCTGGCTGCTTCTAAAATCTTTGTATTAAAAGAATCAAAATGTAGAGTTCAAGCATCTGATCAAAGTGATGAGAATTTCTTGGTGCTCGTATCACTCAATTCAAATGTCAGCTTAGGAGGTGAGTGAGTCTGTCGGCTGGTCTTTAATTCACAAGGAAAAGGAATATACAAGGAAAAGGAGTATACAAAGAAATGTATCAACTGTGCTTTAAGGCATTTTTTTCCTTTTTCTGTCTAGATCAACAAAACCGAACATATTTCACCCTGGAGAAAGGACCTCCTCCTGGATTCCAAAGGGATGAATAAGCAGATCCATTTCAAGGACTCCACAGGCAGCAGGGTTGCCCTGAACACTGCGTTGCAGCTCCCATTTTTTCCTGCCACAAAAGCACAAGGTATCAGCTCACCTCAAACCAAAGGAAAAAAAATAATGGGATGCCTGGAGAAAACTCTTCTCCAATGCTATATTCCTTGAGGATTTCCTAGGAAAAAAATCAAACCCATTCTGAGGCAGGGTGAAACCCCCGTGGGCTTCCTGAACAGTGGCAGGGGATGTTGGGTTTATTCTGTGCCGAATTTCCCCATGTGGATCCCGATCCTTCCCTCTGCCCCCAGCACAGCTGCAGAGCCGGGCAGAGGGGGGACCGATGTGCACAAAATCAGGGATCTTCAGGTTCACCTTTCAGTCATTCCTGCCAAATGCAAGGTGCCCCATCCTCTCCCAGGCAGGAATATTGTTAGGGATGAGCTGGGAGAGGCTGAGGTTTCAGCGCTGCCCTCTGCACCCTCCGCTGGCAGAACGGGACAGGGCTGCACCGAGGGGAACAGGGACACAGCCACAGAGGGAATCTCTGGGAAAAGGCACCAAAGCCTCGGGCTGAGAGCAGGAGTCCTTGTTAACAGAGAGAATCCATGTCTGGGACTGCCCCACGGCCCCAGGATTGCCACACACCTTCCACCAGCCCAGGTTGCTCCAAGCCCCAATGTCCAACCTGGCCTTGGACACTGCCAGGGATCCAGGGGCAGCCACAGCTTCTCTGGGCACCCTGTGCCAGGGCCTCACCTCCCTCACAGGGAAGAATTTCTTCCCAATATCCCACCTAACCCTGCCCTCTGGCAGTGGGAAGCCATTCCCCCTTGTCCTGGCACTCCAGTCCCTTGTCCAAAGTCCCTCTCCAGCTTCCTTGTCGGCTCCTTCAGGCACTGCAAGGCCACAATGAGGTCACCCCAAAGCTTCTCCTCTCCAGGCTGAACAATGCCAGCTCTCGCAGCCTTTCCTCCCAGCAGAGCTGCTCCATCCCTCTGCTCATCCTGGTGCCTCCTCTGGGCTCTCTCCAGCAGCTCCACGTCCTCCCTGTGCTGGGCCCCAGGGCTGGGGCAGCTCTGCAGGTGGGGTCTCACCTGAGCACAGGGGCAGAGGGGCAGGATCCCAATCCCTTTGCTGCTGCCCATGCTGAGGATCAGCCCAGGGCACATTTCCTTGTTTAAGGATAATATACTCAGAAATCATATAAAGAAATGGTTTGTGTATGAATTTCCAATTGTTGCTGGGCTGCCTGTAATGCCTGTGAAAAAAGTCATAAAACATATCCAAATCAGCAGGAATTTGTTAAGACACTGAGGGCAGAACTCCCTGAATTTACACATCTCCCTGGGAGTCAGGCATCTGTAATAATCAGTGATGGGAAACCTGCACTTCCAGATGCATCCAGTCCCTTCCCGAGTTAGGTGAGACAGACCCAGCCTTACAGCCAAATCCATGATTTAGGAGCTGTGAAAGGGCACCTCAGGTGTATTTTTATTCACAGACAAAGGTCCTTAACCACCCATGGCAGCTCTGGCTCTCTTCCTGCCACTGAGTGGGATCCCCAAAATCAGTTGTTGCTTGGCTTCTCGTGTTGTATTGTCCCTGTGTATCTGTGTGTCAGGGCCTAAGGGGCTCCAGGAGAGCTGGAGAGGGACTTGTGACAAGGACATGGAGTGACAGGACAAGGGGTGATGGCTTCAAACTGAGAGGGGATGTCAAGATTAGAGATCAGGAAGAAATCCTTCCCTGTGAGGATGGGGAGGCCCTGGCACAGGGTGCCCAGAGAAGCTGTGGCTGCCCCTGGATCCCTGGAAGTGTCCAAGGCCAGGTTGGATGGGACTTGGAGAAGCCTGAGCTGGTGGAAGGTGTCCCTGCCCCTGGCAGGGGGTGAGATGGGATGGGCTTTAAGGTCCCTTCCAACCCAAACCATTGTGGGATTCCCTGATTCGCTCTCAGTGCGGATCTATCAAACACCCTGCCCTGTGTGGGGCTGTAATGACAGAGAGCCACTGCTCCAGGAATTCCTGCAGGCCCATGTCAGGAGGCTCTCACCTCTGTTGGAGGAAAGAGGAAAGAGGAACGAGGAAAGATCCATCTTGGCAGAGCCCCACACCCGTGACACAACTCCAGTGCCACCAGCTAGTGGCTTCGAGCTGGTGACAAATCTCAGTACTGTCTGCTCAGCCATGAGCAGCTCTGACCAAAAGCTTGGCTGGCTTCCCAGCAGTGTCTGCAGAGGATCACTGGCAGCCCCTGCTCAGAGCTGCTGTCCTTGCCCTGTCAGATGTCCCTCCCAGGAGATGGTGGAACACGGAGTCGGGAGCCTGGATGTGGAACACTGAGCCCCACTCTGACCCCAGGGAGGGTCCAACACGATGCTCTCTCCATGAGTTCAGTCCATTTAAAAGCCCTCCTGGACACCAGCACCACTGACCTTCTGCCTGGAGCTAAAATGTTATTTCTCAGAGACGTTGGCAGGAGCTGAGCCCCTTCTCCCAGCCAGGCTGAGCCTCACAAGGCCCAGCCTGGGAAACCTCTCCAAGCCTGTGCCCAGACTCCCAGTGTGGTGTTCACTGGGATAATCACTGGCACAATTTGTGAGCAGGGAGGAGAGCTCTCTGCATGGCAGGATCATGTGGGAGAGTATCTGCTCCAGTGATATCACTGACTGGAGAGGGCTCGAGCTGGATCAGCTGCAGTTTTCACTTTGGATTTGCAACCTGCAAAGTAAACCAGGCCTGGTTTGGCGTTGGATTTAGAGCTGATGGAGAAAATCTCCCCCAGGCGCTCAAAAACAGCAGGAGCAAAAGGAGAAGAACTCCGGATCAAAAGGATGAAAGGAAATCAGCAATCCCATCTCTGGCCAACCCCCGTGCCCTGGGAAGCGATCCCGGGGGATCGGTGGCTCTCTGCACGGTGCCCTCGGAAGGATGCGCTGTCCTGGAGCCAGGGCTGACATTCCAGGATTGCAGAGCTCTCCTGCCCAGCCCAGCTCATCCGTCACCTGGGACGTGTTTACAAGGCACTGACAGCCCGCTCCGGGAGGTGATTGATACTGATTGGAATTGTTATGCAAATACACTTTGCTACTCTCTCCCCTACAGATTCTCCCCGGTTGTGATAGCGGCCCGTTCCTCCAGGGATTTCTCCTCCTTTTTGTTTTAGCAAGTCCAGGTGAGCTGGGCTCTATGGCCTCAAACATCCTCAAACAGAGAAAATACTGTGACAAACCCCGAGGATGGATCTTTATCAGTGCCAGGCAACAGAAATGTCTCTTTTACTTTCTATGTTCTCACCTCACACGTTCCTTTGCAAGGATCTGTCACCCTCTGTTGACAGAGACAATTTCCAAAGGCATCAGAGCAACTTAAAAGGCATCAAGCGCCACCTTGAAAGTCAAATCTGGGTTTTCCACAAACATGGGTTTGTTACAAAGTGCAACACCACCAACAAAGCGTTGATTGAAGTCCAAATCAATCCCTAAGGATGCATCCTTAAGCTGAGCTGGGAGAAGGGCACTGTAAAGGGAAACTGGGAACCGCTCATGCCTAGAGATTAGGGAGCTGTGGGGCCTGGACTGTCCTTGTAACTCATGGAAAAACACCTGAATAACACCAAAATGTTATGTTCTGGTGTCCTTGACAGCCACCTGACTGTACAATGACATTAAAAAGAATTTTTATAATTTGGGAGATATTCCTGTGCTACTTTGCTACTTCTACCTGCCCAGAGCTGCTTTGGAGCCAAGAGAACACCTTTGGTCTGGAATGAAGAACTTTGCTCATGTTCAGGAGGAACTTTTTAATTTAAGCCCAACTTTTGAGTTGAATGGAAACCAAAACATTACAGATTAGGTTTCCAGGATGGTTTGGGTGGGAAGGGAGCCTAAAGATCACCCAGTCCCACCCCTGCCACAGGCAGGGACACCTTCCACTAGCCCAGGTTGCTCCAAGCCCCGTCCAGCCTGGCCTTGGACACTTCCAGGGATCCAGGGGCAGCCACAGCTTCTCTGGGCACCCTGTGCCAGGGCCTCCCCACCCGCACAGGGAAGGATTCCATTTGGCCAAGGAGAAACTGAAGCAAGCACTGGAGCAGTGGGACTCCTGGGGACAGCTCCAGCTGGTGACACCCAAACGTGTTGGTCCCTGGAAGACAGACCCCAGAGCAATTTGTGATGGCTGTGGAAGGTGCTGCTTGGAAGTTGATTGTTCTTAAACATCCATATTCTTTGGTGACACCACAGGAAGCAGCTGGGCTTTGGGTTGAAGGTGTATGGAGGCTGCTGGCCATGGACGTGGAAGCATCTCACTCTCCACGACTCTCCTCCCTCAAGCTGAAATTCCAGAGTGCCAATTCACTGTCACAACAGGCTCCAGGCTTCAAGCAGGGTGGCTGGAAATCTGGGAGAAGCCCTGGGTGTGCTGGCCCACTGGAAAGGGCTGTGCAGGGAGGTCTGGAGTCCCCACCCCTGGAGGTGTCCAAGGAAGGCCTGGACGTGGCACTCAGAGCTCTGGGCTGGGGACGAGGTGGGGATCAGACATAGACTGGACTCGGTGATCTTGGAGGGCTTCTCCAACCTCAGTGATCCTGGGATTCTGGGATGTCTCCTACTTTCCCTACCATCTCAAGTGCTCTCTTCAGCCCCCAGTGACCTTCAATGAGCTGCACAAACATAGCCATGCCTTGAGCTGTCTGCAAACTCAACAGCAAAAAACATTTGGGGTGCCTGAGAAGGGCATCCACGAGACCCACCAGGACCCATGGGATCAGTCCTGTGCCTACAGTTCCCAGCGATCTGCTCCTGCCTCCCCTCTTTAATCAGGCACCTTGTAAGGGTGGGAAGGGACATTTACAGCCACACTCCTTCTCCTCCCGAGCAATCAATGGTTATTAAGTGCATCTTTGGGGTGGGGAGGCGAAGAGAGAGACAACAAGGATTCACGTTGCTCATCAACCCAGAGAGACTTCATTTTCTATTAGGGCTGATAAACAAGCTGGGAAAATAAATCAGTTACCTGCTGCTACCTGACAGGCATCACCAAGGAGCTCCTCGGAGTGTGATACAGCAGGGCTGGGCTCCCAGTTCTGCTGGGGAGCAGCAGGAGCACCAAGGGCTTCCCAAAGGGCTTTTCATCTTCCTTTTTGTGGAATAAAGCACTGGGAGGCTGATCTGCTGTGGAAGCGTCCAGAAAAGGCATCCCAAACTCTGCCAAATGCCAAGGATGGGTCAATAAAGCCTTTGAGGGAGTGAAGTGTCCCAGCATGGATCAGTGCTGCCCAGGTGACATGGGAGGTGGCCAAGGGATGGACAAGGGGAGGAGAGGA
>VZTH01013206.1:0-12645 GCA_013397815.1 Aleadryas rufinucha | reverse complement strand
CATTGTGCTGCCATGATGCTCCAAACATCTGCATGGACCAAACCTGGGATGTTCTCCCACAGGCTCTGCAGAACCCTGGGTTTGGATTCATCCACAGACCTGTTTTTCCATCCAATAAATTCACTGCAACAAAACTGGGGGGAGGGCTGAGTACCCCCCTTGGCTCCCATCAGCTGAAAAGGGGCACAGAAAGGAGTGCCAGGAGTGGGTTTTTTTCCTGCTATTTTTGGCACCTCCACGTGTGTCCCACAGCCCAGTCCTGCTCTGAAAGGGAGATGCCCACTGACTCAACGGAGCCGCTCGCCCACCATCCTCATCCTCCCTGCCCCAAAGCGACAAGAGCCAGTGAAAACAGACATGGAGAACCCAGACAGGGATGGGGGATGAGCCATGGATGCCTGGGAAAAAGCTGGAATTGCTGGCAGAGGCTCAGCATTCACCCTCTGTCACTCCTCCACCTCCTGGGCTGGATCCTCGGGCACCTCCATTGCCTGTGGGGTGCCCTGTACCTACTGCTCACTGCTCTTTATCAAGGGCCTCAGGTGCTGCTCTCCCAAATCCTGGAGATTTGGGATCCAAACCCAGCCCTCTGCAAGCCTACAAAACCAACAGCTGATTTCCACAGCCAGGGTGAGCTGGGAGGAGGAGGAAGAGGAGGAGAGAGATTTGATGAGAGGAGGGTGGGCGGCTGAACCAGCAGCAGATTTGCTCTTATTAATTAAAAATAACCCTCTGGGCTAAACTGCAGGAAGGGAGGGCAGGAAGACAGGAACATGAACCAGCAATCCAGCCCTCCCTGGGTTTGCCATCCAAAAATATTCCTGGCATTTCAAATTAACAGCCCCGCTAACGACAAGCAGGCACGGGCAGCTCCTCGCCGCCGCCAGCACCGGCTGAGGATGCTCCTCGTGGTGACAGAGGAAGAGTGTGGCCAACCTCCTTCCTGTCCCTGGCTATTGGGACATCCTGGTGTGTGCAAACAGCTCCTGGGCCAGGAATTCCAGCCGTGGTGGGAATGAAGGGCTCTTCCTCCAGGCAGCTGAAGGTGCAGCCCACGTTCAGTGCCCCGCTGAGCTTCCCTCTGCCACAGCCCCTCTGCATCTTTGTCACCTTCCCTGGGCTTGCCAAACCCCAAATTTCTCATGGGCTGCAGCAGCTCTTGGTGGGATGGGAGAGGGAGCACAGAGGGAATGGGGAACAGGGTGGAAATTAAAGCCAGAAGGATGATCTAAACCAACGGTGAGGTGAGGAGAGGGAGGGCAGAGCCCAAGCTCAGTGACCTGGCTCTCTGTTTGGAGGGACATCTGGTCTGTGACAGATGCTGCTCAGCACTGAACGAGCACAGGGGTGTGAGGAGAGGGTTGGGAAGAGCCTTGTGCTGATCCCAAAAGAGAAGTCCCAACCTGCAGAGCACTTTTTAACGCACTAGTAACTTTTTCAGAGCACTTTTAAACTCACTAATACCTTTTTCAGAGCACTTTTAAACCCACTAATACCTTTTTCAGAGCACTTTTAAACGCACTAATAACTTTTTAAGGCACCAGGAGTGTTTTTCCAGGCAAAGCCAAGCTCCTGGCACCCTGGCCCAGCTCACAGCTGCCCAGGGATCCAAGGCAGGGAGGCAGATTGTCAGCCCAGGGATGCAAAACACACAAGAACGGGCATAACTCTGCCTCTGGGGTGCCCAGTCCTGCTGGAAGAAGACGACAAACTCTTCCCTGCCCTTCCCCTTGGGATGAGCTGCATGGAAACTCCCAGCAGGAGCAGAGCTGAGCTTTGGGAAGGCACTGGAAAGATCCTTACCTTTCATCTGCACGAAGTCCAGCTGGTGGATGGACTGCAGCAGAGGGGCGTTGTCGAGGTTCAGGTCGAAGTCCGTGGTCATGCGGGGCGTGAGCGTCCCCTTCCCCCACTGGTCCTCGGTCAGGTGCACCCTCCTGATGAGAGCATCCGAGATCTGTGGGGCCAGGAGCAGCCTCAGCTGCCGTGGGATGTGTCCCATGCCTCGTCCCCACCCTGCCCTGCCCCTCCCCTCTGCCTCCCAGGCGAAGGCTGGGATGTCACATGTGGTTTCCAGCGTCACTCCTCGCTGCAGGAAAAGGGAGCCCCGGAGCGCTGGGTGCTGTTTAATGGCAGGGTTAGTGCCAAAGGATGGCCAGGGATGAGTGGTGGGATGCAGCTCCCGAGGGCTGTGTGTTGGTCTCTCAGTGGAGAGCCAGGAGCACGCTGTGATCCCTGCTCCAGGGATGCACCACCCCTGCTGCAACCCCAAATCCAGAAATATCCCTGCTCCTGCTCCTGCTCCTGCCCTGCTGTGGATATGGAGGTGATCAGATCCGTGATTTTATGGGTCCATCCTGCTTGGAGCAGCCCCCCAGCCCTGCTGCGTTCCCACAGCTCCACACCGACCTGCAGGAAGCCGCTGGGGTCGTTCTCCTTGATGACCTCCAGGCAATATTCCATCAGCCCCGTGGTCTGGCGCAGCTTCACCGTGCAGTGCGAGATCTGGTCCCGCACCACCTGCGGGGGACAGGGACAGCAGGGTGACAGGGACTCGAGGGAACAGGGAAAGGCACAGCTGGCCAGTTCACATGCTGAATTCCAGATCTTTCAAAAACCTGGTGAACAGCAACACACAATCCCAGCAAGCTTTTGAGGTCCCTTCCAACCCCAAACTAATCTTGTTCCACTCCCTGCCATGGGCGACACCTTCCACTATCCCAGGTTGCTCCAAGCCCCATCCAGCCTGGCCCTGGATGCTTCCAGGGGTGGAGAGTCCACAATCTCTCTGGGCAACCCGTTCCAACAAGCTTTATGTAGCCCAAAATCATTAACACACGTAATTATTCGAAGCAGGAGGGCAGCTCCATGCCCTGCCTTTAATTAAGCCAGCTTCCACGTGGCAGCTTGTGAGCTCTGTGCAGAGCAAATGCCAACTTCCACAGACCCACAGCTGCCCTTGGGGTGCAGCCAGCTCGTGGGGCTGGCTCTGGGGCAGCTGCACTCAACAGCCCTGGATGAGGAGTGACCCTGGTAGCTGCTGTTCCCAAGAGGAATGAACACAGCACCTTCCCCAGCCTCATCCCTGAGGATCTGTCTGAGATGCTCAGCAGCTGAGAGATGGACCACGCTGCAGAATTCCCTCGTTTTCTCCCCTGGCTGGGGATGAACTCTGAGGGAGAGAAGTGCCAGGGAGAGGAGATCAATCAATCAATCAATCAATCAATCAGTCCAAGCTCTGCCTGGGGCTGCCCAGGCTCCACGTGAAGGCATTTCCTGCACCCACAGCCAGTTCCCCGAGGGATCACGTTCCAGCATCCCAGCAGAGGAGCACAAGCCTGTGGTTTGCTGGTGCCTGAGGGCTCTGCTGCCCTTCCCTGAAGCACAGCAAGGAGGAGAAGGGTTCAGGCTGGATGTCACAAGGATTTCTTTGAAGGCTGGCTGCTCCTTCACGCTGAACCCTGCAGCTCCAGGATTTCTGCTGCGGGAGGTTGGCCGAGCAGCTCGGGAAGAGAGATTTTATTCTTAGAGCGACGTGCTCAAGTGCTCATGGAAGATATTTGATTTTCTCCTCCTGAAAGAGCCTTAAAAAGCTGTGTGAAGTCCTTCACTAGCACTGAACAAAGCTCTGTGGAGTGTTACAGCGAGGATGAGCTCTGCAGCTGCAGCGGGATGGGAAAAGCTGCAATGAACAGGGATGAGCATTCCTGGGAGCTCAGTGCCTGCTGCTCCACGGGCTCAGCAGCTCCTGGATGCCCACCCTGGGCTGGGAATCATCTCCTCCAGCCAACATCCCTCCAGCAGCCCTGTCTGAGGGATGGGCAGGGCAAAGGAAGCACGTCAGGCTCCTGCAGTGGAGGAACCTGGGCTTGGAGGGGAGGGTGGCTCCTGCAGGGCAATCAATGCCATCACGTGTTGCTTAATTAAAATTTAATCACCTCTCCTTAATCACCTAGCAGGAAGAACAGAATTACCAGTCTTGCAGCTTAGAAGCACAGATTCATCCAGGCTGGAAAAGCCCTCTAAGACCATCCAGGCCAACTGTCCCCCCAGTACTGCCAAGGCCACCACTGAGGCGTGTCCCCAAGTGCCACATCCACATGGATTTTAAATCCCTCCAGGGATGGAGACTCCTGAGCAGCTGGGTCAGGGCTGGACACCCCTTTTCATGAAGAAATCCCTCCTAATATCCAATCTAAACCTCCCCTGGTGCATCCTGAAGCTGTTTCCTTTCGTCCCGTCCCTTGTTCCCTGGGAGATTTGGGACAACATCGCTGCTCCTGTGAAATGCCATTAAACACTCTCTGAAACAGCTCCAGATTTTTAGGGAGCACCCATTCCTGGCTGATTTTAGCAATCCCAGCCTGGTGTTTCCAGGCTGGGGCAGAGGCAGGCTGGAGCAAGCCCGGGAGCTGGGGAGGGGGTGCAGCCAGGACACCCCGTGTGCAGGGTGGACAAGGCAGCAGAGGGAGCTCCCATCTGGCTCCTCTGGAGCAGGACATTGTCCAGAGGCTTGTGGAGATGCTGGAGGGCTCTGAGGTGGAGCTTTTTGTGCAGCAGGACCTGCCCATCATGCTGGTTTTGGCCTCAAACACTGGAGTTAGAGGGGAGAGTTCATTCAGGGCCAGTTTCTAACACTGGAGTGCACTGGAACGGCTCTGCTGGGGTGCATCAGAGAATTCCAGAGGGGTTTGGGGTGGAAGGGATCTTAAACACCATCCAGTTCCACTCCCTGCCATGGCAGGGACACCTTCCACTATCCCAGGCTGCTCCAAGCCTCATCCAACCTGGCCTTGGACACTTCCAGAGATCCAGGGGCAGCCACAGCTTCTCTGGGAATTCCAGCCCAGCCCCTCCCCACCCTCCCAGCCAGGAATTCCTTCCCAATATCCCATCCATCCCTGCCCTCTGGCAGTTTGAATCCATTCCCTGTGTCCTGTCCCTCCATCCCTTGTCCCAAAATCCCTCTCCAGCTCTCCTGAGCCCCTTTAGGTCCTGTAAGGATAAAGCAGAGCCACCAGCTGCTCCTGGAGATCCCACTCCTACACTGACCTTCCTGAAAGCTGGCAAGCCCCTGGATTTCCTGTCCCAGCAGGGCTGCTCAGCCCTTCAGGGCAGCATCCTGGAGGTGCAGTGGGGGTGCAGAGCAGCTTTTTGGCTTCATGTGACCCCTCCTGCTCAGAGAGAAGGCTCAGGAGTTGTCCTGCTGCTCCTGGAAGGGTTGGTGCTGTTGGCTGCGTGGATGTTGGGTCTCCCAGCTGCAGACCATGAGATAAAACCGTCTGTGGGGTGTCTGTGGGGTCCAGCATTGCTGTTGGAGCACGTCCTGACTGCACCACCCAAACCAGACGCAGCTTTTGCATTCCCTGCCTGCTGGGCTGAGGGTGGGAAAACGGGAATCCCGCCTGGAAAAGCCGCGTCCTTCGCCCGCCTGAGACCCCTCTGCGGGGAAAGGCACGTGCCACAGGGGAGGCAGCAGAGATGGGATTGTTCAAACAATCTTCTTATCTTCTTTGCAGCTTCAATCTCTGTCTGCTTTGGCCAGGATAATGAGTTTGTGAACCTCTCCCTGCCGGAGCCGCTGCTTCCCAAGGATTTCCAGCAGAACTGCCATCTGCTCCTCCCTCCAGCCTCCAGGAACCAGCATTTGCTGGGTGGAGACACAAGAAAATCCTCTTTTCTTTCTCTATAAAGGTGGTCAAAGAGCAGGAAAAATGAGGCTGTGGAGTCTCCAGCACTGGAAACACTCCAAACTCACGGGGAGTTCAACCTGTTCCAGGTGAACCCAAAGCTGCAGCTCTGCCCCTTCTCTAACTCTGCTCCCCTCACAGGGATCCAGCATCACCCATCTGGAGAAGCAGGGCACAAAACACTGGAATTTCATTTCGTTCAGCATTTTGATCTCAGCATCTCTACAGCACAGAAGCCGAGAGCAGAAATCCACGTTGCCCTCAGCAGCACCGAAGTGTTTTTAAGGCAAAAAGAGGGGTCTTTGGTTGGGGCCTAGTGGGGATTTGTGGCTTTAAAGGAGAAATGGGATGCACACAGGGTAGAAAGACTCCATTAATCACTTTGATTAATAAAATTAAAGGGTTGGGAAATAAGACATCAACATCTCTCACATGTTTGAAGGCCTGGTCTAAACCCAGCGGGGTCAGCGAAGCCAAAAATTTTTCCTCCAAGCGGCCTTAAGCCACAGAATCCTGGGAATTCTCCTCGTGCATGAGGGATTTCTGCTCCCTGGGAACCCCCTGTTACCCCAGTAATGAAGAGTTTGATGATGGAGAGAGCTGGAAGGGAAAAATGGGAGTTCCTCAAGCCTTGGACTTGCTGGGCTGAGGGGCAGCCTCGGGAGGCCTCGAGGGATTCACCAAATTCCCCAAATTCCCAGGAAAACCTGGCACATGCAGGGATGGTGATCCCACCACTGGCCTGGGCAGATGTTCCAAGGCTGGACAACCCCTTCCATGAAGAATTTTTTCCCTCATATCCAATCTAAATCTCCCCTGGAGCAACTTGAGGCTGTTCCCCTTTATCTGGGAGAAGAGACCAACCCCAGGCTGGCTCTTCAGTGGCTCAGATTTTGAGGAGATTTGGGAAGCTCCACACATTTTCTTTGTGGTCATTTTTACCAAACACCTTTTTTTTTTCCACCTTTAGGTGCTAAATAAAGCAACAGCCAGGACCTGGCTGGGAATTCCAGCCTATAAAAAGGGGTTTTTGTGCACTCACAGCAGTTCACCACGACCTTAAAACAGGACAGTTCCTCCAAGAGCTTTTCTGGCCCGAGATGACATCAACTATAATTTACATTTTAATTTTAATACAGCTCCTAGAAGGCAGTGAAATCCACACTCAGCTCTACTTAAGTGTCTTCCTCCTCTTTTTAGCACTTGGGTGGATAACAGGTTTCAAAGCACTCAACTTTCCCAGTGCCTGGGATGAGTCCTGCTGGGAATGTTGCAGGGAGAACAGGATCCTCCTCACCCTGCAGGGCCCTGGGGATGGAAGGTGATGCCCCAGGTGCTGCTGTGCTTCACCACGGGTGGAAAAATCCCAGATGGAAAAAAACTCGCCAGGACAGACCCTGGAAAGGTTTGATTGAGCCCAATCCCACAGCCAGAGCTTTCCCAGGTGGGTGTTTCCATGGTGATTTGGGAGAGGAGGCTCAGGATGGAGCTGGGAAAAGCAGAGCTGCTGAGTTACCACCACTGGGAACCTGATCCAACAGGGAACACCGAGTTCCCCTGGAAAATCCTGACTGCAGCCTTTGAAAAAGGAGCAGCATTTCACCTCTGGAGATCCAGGAACCCTTGGTGAGCGTTTCCCACGTAATTTGCTCTCCTGGGACATGTGGGAAATGCTGAAGAGGCTCTGCAGCCTGGAGAAATCATGGAGCAAAGGCATCCCATGGCCTGAAGGCTGGAAAATTACTGGAATGGTCCATAATGCTGCTGAGAGCTTAAGGAGGTGCAGCCAGAGCTCAATCTGTGCTCAATCTGGGCTGGGGAGAGATTTCTTCCCGGGATAACACCACAGGGAAGCCTCTGTGTCCCCTGCACAAACCTCCCTGCGCTGGAGGACATCATCCCTTGGGAAAGACCCCGCTGCTCCTCTGAAAACCAGGACCAGCAATGAGGAGGACAGACAAGCAGGTCTGTCCTGCAGGTGGAGCAGGCCCCTGGCCCCACTGCTCCTCCAGATGTTGGTTTTTAAAGCCCAAGTTCTCAACCTTAAATCTGACTGTGCTGGGAGGCTGGAGGAAGGCAGGGGGGATGTCCCTTCCCAGCTCGTGTCCTCACAAGCCTCTCCCTGCTCTGGAGTAATTAGTGCTGGCCCAAAATCAGGCCTGGATTTGTGCCTGCCTCCATGGAATGTGTGTCAGGACAAAGCAGGTCAGTCCCAAAGCCAAGCCGGCCCCAAATGCAGGCGCCGCACCGAGATGGGAACTTGGGATGGGAACTTGGGATGGGAACTTGGGATGGGAACTTGGGCCGTGTCCTGAGTGGCCCTGTGCCAGGGGCAGGCTCTGTCCCCCTCTGTGCCTCTACTCCTCCCTGCCATGGTGCCAGAATGGCCAACATCCCACTGGGCAGGAGAGCAGCCCATGGAGACACCGGCCCCAGGACAGCAGCCAGGACCCTGCGGCTCCGTGCCAGCTGCTGGAGCCACCAGCTGGGATCTGAAAGGGCTCCCTGGTCACTCTGGCCACTCATCTCCTCGGGTGAGGTGCTCCAGGACAGGGCAGTGACAAGTGGACACGCAGGACAGGGCTCTGTGGGCAGGGGTGAAGTTCCCAGCCCAAGTCAGTGGCCAAAATTGTCCTGTGCTGATGTGAACATCACCCACGGTCCTGCAGGACTCGCCCTGGGTCACAGTTCCACATCAAGCACGGGCCAGGAGGTGACCTCTTGCTCATCTGCAGATGGAAATGGGCCCAGGGTCATCTCAGAGAGAGAGTAAATCTCTGCAGCTTCACTCACTGCAGTGGGAAGTTTAGATGGGATATTGGGAAGGAATTCCTGGCTGGGAGGGTGGTGGGGCCCTGGCACAGGGTGCCCAGAGAAGCTGTGGCTGCCCCTGGATCCCTGGAAGTGTCCAAGGCCAGGTTGGATGGGGCTTGGAGCAGCCTGGGATATTGGAAGGTGTCCCTGCCCATGGCAGGGGTGGCACTGGATGAGCTTTAAGGTCCCTTCCAACCCAAACCATTCCATGATCCTGGTTCTAACTGGATGAGGCTCAGGTGCCACATCTGCCAGGGCACCACAGAGCCCTTCCTGCCCTTCCCACGGCACCTGGAGCTGCAGGAGCTTCAGGGAGGGAGGCTCCAGGGGCTGATTTAAGAGTCCAGTCAGAAACCCAGGGGCTGTTTCTTGTTTGAAGGACCAGACCTGGCTGATGACAAAGCCCAGCTGGTAACGAGGGTGGATGGGGATGGGATGGAGGCCACGGGACAGGAGCAAGCAGTGGGATGCAGATCCATGGACAGGACCAAGCAGTGGGATGCAGATCCATGGACAGGACCAAGCAGTGGGATGCAGATCCATGGACAGGACCAAGCAGTGGGATGCAGATCCATGGACAGGACCAAGCAGTGGGATGCAGATCCATGGACAGGACCAAGCAGTGGGATGCAGATCCATGGACAGGACCAAGCAGTGGGATGCAGATCCATGGACAGGACCAAGCAGTGGGATGCAGATCCATGGACAGGACCAAGCAGTGGGATGCAGATCCATGGACAGGACAGGACCAAGCAGTGGGATACAGATCCATGGATGNGGGATGCAGATCCATGGACAGGAACAAGCAGTGGGATACAGATCCATGGACAGGAACCAGCAGTGGGATGCAGATCCATGGACAGGAAAGTGGAGTGGGGTGCAGATCCATGGACAGGACAGGGACAAGCAGTGGGATGCAGATCCATGGACAGGACCAAGCAGTGGGATGCAGATCCATCCTCCAGCCAAAGGCCTCCCCGGGTTGTGCTGAGCAGGGGAATTGCTTTGTGCTGCCTGGCTTTGTGAGAGTTTAATTAACCATGCCCTGAGGGGGCTGAGGGAAAGGGAGCCCACCAGGCACTGGGGGTCCCCTCTGTGCCGTGGCTGTTTGGGGTTGTGCTTTGCTGCTGGCAATGAGCACTGAGGGTGGGCTCGGCCCCACAAAGCTGCCATTGTCCCTCTCCCCGTGGAGATGCCCTCGTGCTGCCCGTGGTCTGCGTGCACAGAGGACTGGTGGCCTTCTCCCTCGTTTTAGGCAGGTCCAGGAATCCCTCTGGGATTCCTCCTGGGTGGCCCAAAGCGAGCTCAAGAGACGCAGGAGCTTCCAGGCAGAACACCGAAACGGCCTCGGGAGAGGGACCTGGGATCACAGATGTGGGTGTGACACCCCTCAGCTGGACCCCATCACTCATGGCCAGGGTGTTGCACCTTGTCCAACAATTCTGGCCATGGCTGCACCCGTTCCACTGCTCCCAGCTGAGATCTGGTCCTTTGCTTCCCTTCTCAGCCCCGAATCAGCGGGACAGACGTGGTGTGGTGACATTGGGAATGACACAAACCCGGAGCCCGTTCCCACAGCTCCCACTGAGCTGCACCTCTGCTCCCCCACCATCAAAAACCTCACTGCCACCACCACCCTGAGGCCATGAAAGCACAGAAATCAGGGTGCTGGTGACATCTCATGACACTGAGTGACCCAGGACTTCAGCAGAAGTTACAAGGACTCAGCATCCCGCAGGATCATTCCAGAAGCTTGGCAGCAACATGAGACACGAACAGAGTCATTTTCCACACTGCACACAAGGCTCTGCTGACCTAAGGACTAGAAATGAACCCAATCGTGGAATAATTCAGTGGGACCCACCTGGAGGAAGCAGCACTCTGCTCAGGGACATGCTGAGAGCGGGGTGGGCGTCTGCAGCGAGACGGAATTCACGTGGAAAAGGAGTGACCTCCCCCCAAAAAAACGGCATCCCGGTCCTCATTCCCACCCATTCCTCACGCCAACCCTTGCAGGAAGCTCTCTGAGCACCCAGGCCCACCTTCAGCTTGTGCTCGTGCTCCTTGTTGACCCGGGACAGCAGCTGGGCTTTCCTCCTGTTGAGGGCGTCGATGAGGGCGTCGCACTGGGCCACCAGGCAGGCCTCGAACTCCACGCTGTTCTCCTGTGGGGCAGAGAGGGAGTCACAGCCCAGGCAACGTCCCCAGTCCGGCTGGGAAACGGGATTTTCCTTTTGAGCGGCGCCACGGGGGCCGTTTTCGGCGCGCGGAGCTGCACACCGCTGCCACCCGCGAACCCGCGGCCTCGGACGTGGGATCCTCGCGGCCTCAGATCGCGGTGGCGGCGGGCGAGGGACGGGTTTGGATCTACCCACGGCAGAGGTGGGAAGGGCTCAGGGCTCTGCTGCTCCCTCCGTGAGTTTTTGGGGAGGTAATATGGAAATTGAAGTATGGGTTCCTTTGGGAGAGCACCCACCAACCCGAGCTCGGGAGCAGCAGTTGTGGGGAGGTAATATGAAAATTGAGGCGCGGGTTCTTTTGAGAGAGCACCCACCAACCCGAGCTCGGGAGCAGCAGTTGTGGGGAGGTAATATGAAAATTGAGGCGCGGGTTCTTTTGAGAGAGCACCCACCAACCCGAGCTCGGGAGCAGCAGTTGTGGGGAGGTAATATGAAAATTGAGGCGCGGGTTCTTTTGAGAGAGCACCCACCAACCCGAGCTCGGGAGCAGCAGTTGTGGGGAGGTAATATGAAAATTGAGGCGCGGGTTCTTTTGGGAAAGCATCCACCAACCCGAGCTTGGGAGCAGCAGTTTTGGGGAGGTAATACGGAAATTGAGGTGCGGGTTCCTTTGGGAGAGCACCCACCAACCCGAGCTTGGGAGCAGCAGTTTTGGGGAGGTAACATAAAAATTGAGGTGTGGGTTCCTTTGGGAGAGCACCCACCAACCCGAGCTCGNAAATTGGATATTGAGAAACGAAAGAAACAATGGGAAAATCATAAAATTCGATAAGAATTAAAAATTCAGGGGGGTTATACATGAGAAGGGAACCTCAGGTATTAGGTGTTCAGGGAGTCTACCTCTGGAGTACCTCAGCCCATGGGGAAAGAGAGAGGGAAATGCGGCCGGGAAATTGGGATAAAAAGGAGGCTGCGCCCACCAAGAATTTGAGAGACCCCAGGGGAATGCCCCATGGCCTCTCCCTTTATTCCAATAAAGTAATGGGACTCCTCTGTCCCCTTTTTGGACATAAACCTCTGGTGTTCATGGATTAATTTTCCTAACACCATCACCATGGATGCCCTGGCTTTGGGAAGCAGATATTCCATGTCCACCCCCTCCCTGGGTGATGAGGGACAAGCCACATCCACCCCGGGTCTCGCTGTGACTCCCTCCCCCGGATCTGTGTCCCCCAGGGAATCACCAAAACTCCTGTAGGATCTGACCCATCGTGTCTGCTGGGAACAGACTGAAAATCACCCAAACCCTCCTGAAAGTGAAGGTAGAGGAGGGTCTTGCTGCAAAACACTGCCTGCTCCTTCTCCCTTCGGGGTGGGAACGCTCCCACAGCCTGCCCTGGAGCAGCAGAACGAGGTCATAACAATCATTATGTTCATCAAAAGCGTTTTCATTTTTCAAGGCACTTCCCCAACACTCACTCAGGAATCTTCCTTCCCAATCTTCCCCTTCTGCCGCGATTCCAGCAGGAGTGATTATCTCAAGAGCTGGGCAAATCACCCTCAACGATTTTCCTCCGGGAGAGATTTTTTGCCTCTTTTGTGGGCTGCAAATTGGCTGCAAACACCCCGTGGGTTTTGAGGGGTGATCTTTCTTTGTGGCAGACAAAGAAAGGAGATGAGAAGGTGGCTGAGGTCCCCAAATGTCCAAAAACCCACTGTGCCCATCCCTCCTGGCATCAGAAGGTGGCTGATGGCCCCAAATGTCCAAAAACCCATTGTGCCCATCCCTCCTGGGATCAGAAGGTGGCTGATGGCCCCAAATGTCCAAAAACCCACTGTGCCCATCCCTCCTGGGATCAGAAGGTGGCTGATGGCCCCAAATGTCCAAAGCCCCACTGTGCCCATCCCTCCTGGGGTCAGGATAAGGTGGCTGATGATCCCAAATGTCCAAAAACCCACTG
>VZTH01013197.1:2232-15556 GCA_013397815.1 Aleadryas rufinucha | reverse complement strand
GCACAGGCGGTGGTGGCACTGGTGGCGAGGGCAGTACAGGCAGTGACGATGGTGGCCAAGGCAGCACAGGCAATGACAATGGTGGCCAAAGCAGCACAGGCGGTGGTGGCACTGATGGCCAGGGCAACAGTGGCAGCAGCACTGGTGGCCAGGGCAGTACAGGCAGTGACAATGGCAGCCAGACTGACAGTCATGACAACAACACTCAGCAGAAGAACGAGCAGGACAGCAGCACCAACAAGAACAGCAAGGATGGTGAGAACCCAGAGAGCCCCGAGAATGAGGACACCAAGGAGAGCAACAGTGACAAGGACAAGACTGGCACCAGCAAGAACGGTGACAGCAAGGGTGGCAAGAACATAAATGGCATCAGCAACAGCGAGAAGCAGGGCACCAACCAGGGCAAGGGCAGCGGTGACAGGAACGGGGCTGGCACCCAGGACAGCGAGACCAGTAATGGGCAGACAGACAGGGACACCAGCCAAGGCAGCAGTGGCGGGCAGCAGGCCCCAGCTGAGACCCAGGGCAGCGCTGGTGACCAGCAGCCTCACAGCCAGGACAATCAGAAGAACTCCCAGGAGGATGAAAACGCTGTGGAGGGTGACGGCTCTTTGGAAAATGAAGAAAATGCCAGAGAGGAGGTGGCCAAGGCTGAGGAGGGCAGCGACAGCTCCGTGAATCAGGAGAGGGAGAAGAGCGTTCCCTCCCTGCCCAGGGCCCACTCGGAGAGCAGCCACTTCTTTGCCTACCTGGTGACCACGGCCGTCATCGTTGCAGCCCTGTACGTGGCCTACCACAACAAACGGAAGGTGAGCAGCCCTGCTCCAGCCCTGCTCCAGCCCTGAGGGTTGGGACTGGGCCCACCCAGCCCTTTCCCCTCATCCTGACTGGTTTCTCACCAGTACCTCCTCGCTTGGTTCATGTTCATGTGGTCCCAGCCAGCAGTTGTGACCAGGAAAGGGGTTGGATCTGGTGGAAACCAGGTATTCTCAGCTGCTGATTTTCAGCTGGGAGGTGAAAACATGAAGGGGTGTGAGCTCTCTGTGTGTTTTCTCCAACAGTTTTCTACTGAGAGTTTTCTGTAGCAGGTTGCACAAGATTGGGGTTGTTTTTCCTCACATAAAGCTGGTTTTGAGGGAGGAAAAAGAAAACAAGTTCTTACTGTTTTCTGCTTGTTGGGCAAACCTCGTTATCCATCTTAGCTGGGGTCGAGTACTGATGTTTACATATTTCAGATGTCACAGGAAAAGGGCTTGTAGGAGCAGGTGAATGAAAAACCACAGGTGAGCCTGTGTTGGAGGCTGCTGTTCCACTCACCCTGTCTCCATTTTTCTCTCTCCAAAGATCATTGCTTTTGCTCTGGAAGGAAAACGATCAAAAACTGGTCGGCGGCCCAAATCTGGTGATTATCAGAGACTGGATCAAAAGGTGAGACCCAGCCCAAAGTGGGGGTTGGCATGCCTGGTGTGCGTTGGAGATACACAGTATTGGCCCTTTGCATTGGAAAGGGTCCCAAAGCCCCACCTGAGCCAGTCTGGGAAAGCAGAGTTGGGTGTAGAAGCAGGGCTTTGCCAGGACATGGGAACAGTAACGCTGAGAAATGCTGGCAGAGCTGGCCCAGGGCACAGGTGGGACACTGTCGAGCTGGACTGTGCTGAGCCACTTTGTCACTGATCCAGATGACTTGTCAGAGAGGTTTTTAGTGGGACAAGGGTAGGATTTGTGGAGAAATCCCTTTCTTCTCTCCCTTGAAGCCTTTTTCCACCTCTAGCCCTTCAAGGCAGATATGCCTGTAATTATCTTCTGCTGTGGGAAGAGGAAGGGTAGGGAAACAAAGGCAAGAGCTCGTGTTTGCTGTGGGAGCTCCTCAGCCCACTCAGGTCTGGACAGAGCAGCGGAGTAATTCTGAGCTTTCAGGTAGTTCCAACCTTTCCTTTTGCCTTTCCAGATCTAGATTGCTCCTGGGATGATGACGGGCAGCGATGGGAATGCTGTGCTGCCACAGTTGGATTTCAGTCCCCGGGAAGGAGGGGAAACGCTTTTTGTTTTGCACCTGCACCTTGATAAAACCTCTCACTTCCTTAAGTTTCTCCTTTCCCAGCTGCCTTGTTTTCCCCCTGGGTGTCTGGCTGTGGAAAAGCCAGTCCCAGAACTGCACACCCAGAACTTGTGTGTCCCAATGCGATGGAATTTGCCATCTGCTGGACTGACCCCTCCTTTTGGGGGAGGAAATTAAGGATCTGCTGCACAATGAGCCACGGGACTGTCCTTTGCCTGGGAACAGAGCTGCCTTGCTCTCCTCCTCCTCCTCCTGCTCCTCCATCTGTTGGGTTTGGATGCTCAAGTTGGGAGCATGTGAGTTCTCTCGCGCTTGTTTGGAGTTGATCCACCACAGACTCGGGTCTGGGTTTTCTCTCCCTGCTCAGTTTTCCAGTTTCACACCCAGATTCCCTTTTTCACACACGCCTTCGGCCACGCTGGAGCAGTTTTTGCAGTGTGGCCCAAACCCTCCATGCTCTATGCAGCTCTTTTCCCTCCCAGTGCTCCCAGTTGAGCTGCTTGCACTGGGGATGTTCGTTGTGGCGTGGTGCTGTGGAGGAGGGGGTCAGGCTGGGGAAGCTCCGTGCCCTGTCGGTGTCAGGGATGCAGATGGGGAGATTGCTTCCTCCCCCTTGGCAGGTGTAGGAAGGAAGGAACGTAAATCCCTGAGGAGTTTGGGATGAGTGAAGCTCCCAGTCCCTCAGCCCCCCAGAGGCATTGGACCAAGGGCTACCAGCGGGATTGGTGCCCCAGTTACACCTGTGAGGTGGTTTTCATGCCTGTAGTTCTACTCCCAAGAGGTTTGTTTGAGCTGGGATGTTTCTGGAGAGGGCACAAAGTACCTGCTTGCCTCCTGCTTTGGATTTTTCCAGTATAGGCAGAAAAAAAGTGGATTTGAGGAACCCAGAGCTCCTCACGTGGGCTCCCAGCTGTGCCACAGCAGGTGCCAGCCATGTGCCAGTCCCACGCTTGCCGACTGACTACACGGGGAGGATCCCAGGACGGTTAAATTCCCTCCTGGGGCGCTTTTTTCTGGCCTTCCCAGGCTTGGGAACAGTCAGCTCCTTGCTCTGTGGTCACCTTGGACAAGGTCAGAGCCATTTCCTGGTCACTGTGAAAGCTGCAGCTCTAGTTTTGGTTTCCTGATAGCTCATTCCAAGAGGGGAGAGAGGGCTTGACTTTCTCCAGACCCTAAAATCATCCTTCCCCTTTTCACTGGCTCTTGGCAAGCACAAGGAGCATGAAAGTCCCTCTTGGCTTTCAAGAGTTCTGAGTTTCTCTGGGAAATACCTAGGATGCTGAAAGGGCTTCCAGGAGTTGTTGTGGAGAACGGGAGGGTGGAGGGAAAGGAAAGGGAAACAGGAACGTAACTCTCGGGGAAGAGGGTGGGAACCTCCTGCACCCTGCTGCAGAGCTGCTGTGGGATCAGCCAGGCTGGGGGGCTGCTTTAGGGCAGGGCTGGCGAGGGGGACTGGCTTTTGGCTGGTGGCAGCGGGGAGACAGGCCCTGTTCCAGTGTGTGGAATTCCGTGTGCTCCTGCACTGCTTCGGCCAGGATCTTTGGAGTGTGTGTGCTTTTTGGAGTGTGAGTGCTCTATGCCTGCTTTGTCCTGGTTTTGTTTTTTTTTTTTTAATTGAATGATAATTTAGAAAAGTTGTGGGGTTTTTTTTTCACCATCTACTCATTTTTCTATCCTGGGAGCTGTTTCAAATCCTCTCTTGCTCCAGGCTGTGGGAATCCCACCCTGCTGCCAACAGGGGAGGGAATGTTTTGGACCTCAAACACCTCGATCCCAGGCTGAGCCAAGCACAAGCTTGTTGGGGTAATGAGGACGCACCTCACGGGTCTGGGGAGAAGCAGAGCTCACACCAGGCTGAACTGGGGGGGTTTCCCCCAAAATCTCCCCACCAGCACTTCCCGAGGCTGGTGTGTTCTACCAACAGCCCAGGCTGCCCGAAACCTCTGGGAATTGCTCCCAGTTTGTTGAGTTTATGGTGTTTATGCAACGTGTCCCAAGGGGGTCAAGGTGCTCAGAACCTTTTCCCTTTGGACACACGTGTTTTCCATGGATGGTGTCTGTTGATACAGAGGTGTTTTTTGCCAAATATTCCTACTTTTTAGGCTTGAACCAGCACTTGATTTGTTTTCTGCTGCAGTGAAATGCACCTTGCTTGGAAGGATCAGAATTTTTTACAGTTCTTTGTACCGTTTTTATTTTCTGTGTGGTGAAGTCAGTAAATTGATTTTAAAAGACCCAGAATGTTGAGTTTTCACTTCTCTCTTGGTTTTGGTTTTTTTCATGTTCTTTGCATGGTTTCCGTTGACACCAAGCACCAAAGGTGCAGGTCGGCTCCTCTTTATGCAAAACCAATTTGATTTTGATAGAAACACCTGGTTTTGTGGGGCTGTTTGTGCTCGGAGCTCCGTGTGCAGCCGGAAGGAGCCCAGACAGGCCCAGCCAAGCGAATTTGAAGTTTCCAGTCCGATTTCCAGTATCAGCCCAGCTCCCCCGGGGCTGGCATGGGGTGGTGTGGGATCAGGGCCCAAGAGGAGATTAAACTGCTCTGGACAGAGCTTAGTCGTGAGCTCTCCTCTTGGATTTCTTCTTTCTCCTCCAGAGAGCCTCAGAGGGCAATCCCAGGACATCCCAGCTTGCTGGAGCAGCAGCAACTGGGAGACTGGAAAAGAGAGTGGTGTGGCTGCTGCTGCCGGCCAGCTGTGGGAAGGGGAGGGGGAAGGGAAGGTGCCTGATCCCCGGTGGATGACGAGGGTACTCCTGGGGAGTGTTTCCTGCAGCGAATGGAAGAAACTCCCTCCTTTCCCCTGCCTCTTTTCCCCAAAAGGAGGAAATCCCGCCTTCCCCTCGCTGCTCCCGTCCGGGCAGTGGCGAATGGGCCGGGCTGGGGTCAGGGAGGGCCGCTGGATTTCCTGGGGGTGGGGTTACAGACAGCTTGCAGGAGGAAAAAAGGGTGAAAATGGGGGGGTCAGATGAAAATTTCTGTGGGGATGCGGGGTTGGGAGAGACCTTACAGACCCCGCGGTTCCGAGCCTTGCTAGGAGGGGCTCAAAGCGCTGCTCTGCTCTGTGTCCTCAGGGTGAGTTCCCAAAAAACCGCTGCGTTGTGCTCCAAGAGCTCGCTGAGCCCCTTGCCTGCTCTCACCCTGATGTGAGAGGGCTGGAGAGGTCCCGAAATGCTTTGTCAGGCAGAGCGGGGGTAGCGGGGCAGGAGCAGCCCCTCAGGTCAGGTCCTGTCCCTGGGCGCAGGAAGCAGCGGGAGCGTCCCGGGCTGGGAGTGCCCGTGGGGTCGCGTCGGGGCGGCTGCCCAGGAGTCAAAGTCCGTGAGTGGAAATAATAATGTCCAATAAAATCAGAAATGCTTTGCCAGCTGGGTTGGGCTCTGCTTATCGGGGCTGGATGGCTGAGACATTCCGACAGAGGCAGCTCAGCGGAGGCCCGCAGGGTGGGGGAGGTTTAACGCATGAGAGACTGGGCGGAACTGGGCACCGGCGGGGGCTGGGGTTGGCTCTGTGCCCTGCACCCCTCGGGCTGCTGCCCAGGCTGGCTGCAGAGCGGTGCCAGCTGGGGGTCAGGCTCTGCTCCTGGACAACAGGAAACGGCCTCAGGCTGTGCCAGGAGGGGTTCAGGTTGGATATTGGGAAGGTTCCTCTGTGGAAGTGGCAGTCCAGCTCTGGCTCAGCTGCCCAGGGCAGCGCTGCAGTCCCCGTCCCTGGGGGGATTCAGCAGCTGCGTGGCTGTGGCACTTGGGGACACGGGTCAGGGGTGGCCTTGGCAGCGCTGGGGGAGCAGCTGGACTTGATGGTCTCAGGGGGCTTTTCCAACCCAGATGATTCCATGGTTCTGTGCAATGCTCCTGCATCCCCTCCCTGACCTCCACCCCAGATCCCCAGTGAACCCAACCTGCAAGCCCTGTTAACCACCCCGGGTTTATTTTATCTTCTTTGCTGAAACCTTTGAATCTCGCACCACCTCCTGAGCAAACATGTGGGCCTGAACTGGTCTCACTGCAGGTATTTTCCTTAGGGGCAGGGCACCAGCCAAGCAAACACATCAGCTTTGCCTCTGCAAGACAAATTCCATGGCCTGGGAAGGCCTGTTTGGATTAAAAAGCCACCAAAATGAGTGAGATAGCATTTGCAAGGTTGGAGCTCTTTGGGGTGAGAAAAGCAGGAGGAGAGGCAGGTCTGGGTCTCCTCAGAACTGTGGGGATGCTGCTGGGGAGAAGGGTGGCTGTCACTGCACTGTGCTGTGCCTACATCAGAGGTTTTGGCTCTGCACAGGGTCCCTGGGAAGAGGACCTGGCTTGTTAAACCCTCCCCCCAGTAGCTCTGGTGCCTCCAAGTTGAGCTATTCACCTTCCCAGAGGGATTTTTGGTTGGTTTTCCTGTAACTTGTCCCTCTCTCTCCATGTGTGACGGGGAACAAGCTGCTGCTGGTCACCCCTTGGGCTTTCCCCCTCAGGACCCCTCTGGCCTGAGGAGAACAGAGGTCTCCAGCAGGTTGGGAGTGTGGCAGGGTCTCGGTCCCCACCCTCCAGGATCCTGCAGGAACGTGGATCCACAGGGGCTGGGAAAGGATGCACAGCCTGCAGGGTGAAAGGAAGGACAGGGATGTTGGCTGTGCCCTGGCCCTGCTTTGTCCCCTTTTTTTGGCAAAAGGAAACTCTTCTGGCTGGTGTTGGTGCGTCAGGGGCTCTCCCTTGCCTGGGCTGCAGGTGAACGTCTCAGGGGTCCAGGGTGGGAGGGGAAGGCAGTCAGAGATCCCACCTGGATCAGCCTCCAGGTCTGCATTGTCACACTCCACATCCACTCCCGGCCGAATCTTCCCCCTGACAAGTCTGTGGGGAGAGTGGCCACCTCGAGCTCCCCCAGCTCTGCTCCCTGCGGGCCTTGGGGGCTCCCTGTGGGCCTCTAACCCCAGACAAGAATCTGTGGCTTGGCAGAGACCTTACAGCCCACCCAGTGCCACCCCTGCCATGGGCAGGGACACCTTCCACTGTCCCAGGCTGCTCCAAGCCCCAATGTCCAGCCTGGCCTTGGACACTGCCAGGGATCCAGGGACAGCCACAGCTTCTCTGGGCACCCTGTGCCAGGGCCTCACCACCCTCTCAGAGAATAATTCCTTGCCCATATCCCATCTCACCCTGCCCTCTGGCAGTGGGAAGCCATTCCCTGTGTCCTGTCCCTCCATCCCTTGTCCTCCATCCTTGTCTCCAGCTCTCCTGGAGCCCCTTTAGGCACTGGAAGGGGCTCTGAGGTCTCCCTGGAGCGTTCTCTGCTCCAGGTGAACACCCCCAGCTCTCCCAGCCTGGCTCCAGAGGGGCTCCAGCCCTGGAGCAGCTCCGTGGCCTCCTCTGGACTGGCTCCAGCAGCTCCACATCCCTCTGGTGTTGGACCCAGAGCTGGAGGAAGCTCTACAGATGGGCTGTGGGGCTCTCAGCTGGGCTGTGGGGCTGTAGCTGCTGGAGGTGCCCAGAGCAGCCTCCCCAGGGCACTGCTGTGCCCAGGGCACTCTGGCACAGATCCCCCAGGGGGTCGATTCCAGGTGATCTCTCTTTGCAGAGCTCACCTTCTCCGCAGGCTCCATCCCATCGCTGAATTCCCTCTTTGCTCAGTGATCTAATCCTCTTTGCCTGATCAGCCTGCAAGCCTCTTGATTTCCAGGGCTCCTTTCCAGCATGGTCACACTACTCCCTGCTCAGGAACTAGCTCTGGGTTTTGTTTTTCTCCTACCCCACCAGCAGCTCACAGCTAGGCTTCTCCCAGCCCTACCCCGGGGGATTGCTGTCCCCAAGCGTCACTGATGGGATTTCAAATCGATTTCTATGAATTCATCTGCATCCAGTTGGTGTCTGGGAGGAATATTTGCTCGCAGTGGTGTCCTGTGTCATGGCAAACAGGGTGATTTCAGCCCCAATAGTCCAAAGGGCACAAACCACTGGGAGGAATGGGGACACTGGGAATGACCGAGGCTGTACCCTGAAGGAGGGACACGTGTAGGGATGGTGGGAGGCTGGGAGAGGGGGGCTGCAGTGAGGAAGGAGGCTTCAAAATCGGTGAAAGCATCAAAAAAGGGGCATGGGGCGTAAAAGAATTGGGATGGAGGGTCGTGGTGGGAAGCTGGGGAGTGAGGAAGGGATCAAGGAGGTACCAAAGTCCACAATTAAACCAGATTTATACTGGCAGCAGTTTAAAACCTCGTGCTGTGCCAGTCCAGTTCTGCCCTAACCTAGCAAAAAGTGGGGAAATTCTCGTCCAGCAGCTGGTTTACCTGGACAAAGATGTTTTGGGGTTTTTGGTGAGCACTGGGCACTTCTCTCGTGATCAAATCTGGAAAATCTCTGTCAGTTTCATGGGCTTTGAGCCACAGCCCAAAGTGCCCCGATGCTCTCCAAGGACTCACCATGCTCACAGCAGTGAGTTCCCCCAGTACCAGGGAATTCCTTCTTCCCGTGGCTGGCCACTCCAGGGAGGTGGGAGGAAGGTAAATCCACACTGCCCAGCTGCTTTTCCTCATTTGGCTTCCAATTTATGGGAGTTCTGCCATTATTCCTCCCCAAAACTTGGCTGGTGCAGGACAAACCCCCAGCAGCAGCACGTCCACAAGGATGGGGCTGTCCCTTCCCCTTTCCCTTCCCGCTCCCCTTTCCATTCTGCTTTCCCTTCTTTTTGCCTTCTTTTCTCCCTCACAACCCCCAGCCCTGCTGACCCATCACGAGGCACAAATCCCAGGATCATCATCACTGTTTTATTCCAGGCTCATGTGCTTCCCTTCCCATCTGGAGAGGACTTTGATCCCGTTCCCAAGCTGTTACCAGCAGACAGAAGGACTTTGTTGCTGCCAAAGGAGCGTGCGCTTGTGCCACCGATGCTGCGGGGCAGTGGGGGGAGAGCAGCACCCCGACTGGGAATGCTGGGGGTCGGGGTCCTGCTGCTCCCAGGGATGACTCTGGAAGCACTGGACAGCCTGCAAGCGCCACTGCTCTCAGGCAGCTCTGGGGACTGCAGCTGGAGGTCGATGATCCTGATGGGCTCAAGCAGCCGCGGGTGCTGCTGGTACCGGGGCAGCTGCTGGGCCATGCTGGCACCTGCTGGTGCCGCCTGTTTTGGGGTTATCTTGACTTTTCTCCTGGCCACGGCTGCTCAGGGCAGCTCTTGGGGACCTTCTTCATGGCCAGGGACCACCAGCACTGGACATGATGGTGGAAGGGGATGCATTTTTTTCATGGGGGTGAGGTGCAACATGATCCATCTGGGAATGGAAACGGCATCTTCCTGGATTGAAACCCCTCAGCTTGGCATAGAGACGGGTCTGCTACAGGTGCCTGACAGCTGGGAGGGAGCTAGGGATGATGTGGTGAGGAGCTGGGGTCCCTGGTGGTGGGATGGCAGGCCTTAGTCTCCCTTCTTGGAGCTGGTGGCCTGCAGGCGCATCTTCAGCCATGCCAGGTCCACGTAGAGGTTGCGCTTCAGGACAGTGCTGGCACAGATGACGGCTCCTTGCAGGGCTCCCATGAAACCTTCCAGGCACAAATCCTGCCCTGAAGGGAGGCAGCAGCAGATGTGACCCCCCTGTGAGCACCCCTCACTCCCCATTCCATCCCAGCCAACCCTCAATGGTGGTTTGGGCATCACCTTCCCCACCTTCCAGCCGCCCCCACTCCATCCCTGGGGTCTGAACCCACAACCCTCTCCCTGTCTGACCAATCCTTCTCTCCAGCAGGAAAAGGGCCTCATCCTGCGCTGGGCAAGGAGACAGCCTCCCAGAGCTGGAGGAGCACAGCCCTTTCCTCCTCCCCATGGGCCTGTGGAACTCCACTTTCCCAGCAGTTCTTCCACCGCCCCACAGCACTGCAGCGGCTCTTCCCTTTATTCCACTTCAGGATTGAAGGCTTTCTCCCCCCACATCCCGCCCCCTCCTGAGCTGTCCTCATCTGAGAACGCTGGTGGCCCTGTCACCTGTCAGGTAGAGGTTGGGCACGGCTGTCTCTGCCCGCACAGCGGCAATGGCCTTGTCCTGCAGGCGGGGGATGCCGTGGTCGGCGCCGTAGAACTCCCCGCGGGGACTGGCGATGTAGTGCTGGTTGGTGAGGGGAGTCCCGCCGGAGAGGTACTCGATCTGCGGGGGGACAGGGTGGACTGTAGGGCTAGCAGCACCAGGGGCCATTCCAGGAACCCAGGCGTGGGGGGTACGGGCTGGGATGGGTTTCCTCACAGACCCAGGGGGGTGGTTCTGGTCAGGTTTCATCCCAGGATGGTTCTGGAGGATCATCCTGGGATGGCCATCCAGGTCTGCCCAGGTTGGATGGGGCTGGGAGCAACCTGGTCTAGTGGAAGATGTCCCTGCCCATGACAGGGGGTGGAACTGGATGAGCTTTAAGGTCCCTTCCAACACAAACCATTCCATGACTCCACAGTCACTCGCCCTCGCACCATGAGGAGGCAGCAGTGATGGGTTGGTGCCATGCTGGACCTCATGTGCAGCAGGTCCAGCCCCAGCTCCAGTGCTGAGTGGGTAGAGAGGACCCAGAAAGGAGCTGGAGGACCCCTGAACCCTGAGTTTAGGACCCCTGAACCCCCTGTTTCCTCACCCGGCCCTCGATGCGAGGGTAGAGCTTGAAGACAGTCTGCATGATGGCATCCACAAAAGTCTTCTTCAGGTCCTCGTAGTCATCCCCCCGCTTGTGGACCTGCTCGTCCTTCCACTCCTCGAACCACTCGTACCTGGCAAAGGTGACGATGGCCAGCGTGGATTTACCTGCGGGAGGACAAAGCTGGGGCTCTTGTCCCTCTGCCCACCCTCATCCCACCCTGTCGCTGCCCCAAGCCCGAGAGATGTCCCCAGATCTTTGGGGTTCCATGTCCTTCATCCAGATATCCCAAGGACCACATTCCATGAGCCCCATGCTCAGCATCTTTGGTCATGGATAGCTGAGTAGAAACTCCTTGTTTGGGGTCGCCAAACCCCAACCAGAGCTTTGAAGCCCCTCACAAGCATTTGTGGCTGTGTGTCAGCCTTACCTGGGTGCCTCATTTCCCAGGTGGGGTCCTTGGACGATGGCGAGGTGACAAAGAGCAGAGGGATGTTGTTGGCAGCTTCTTCTCTGGACGAAGCCAGGTAGCGCTGCATCCTGCATGAGAGGGAAGGGCTGAGCTGGGGTTCGGTGCAGCCTTTCCCCAAACCCTCCTCAGGGCCAAACCCCCATTTCCTGAGTCACTGCCCAGGAATTCATCTCCTTAACGCTCGACGAAGCGCATCCAAGGTGAAGCCAAACCTACATTCCATCCAGGTCGTTCCCTGGGAACATGAAGTAGTTGGTGGGTTCCAGCCCCAGCTCTTCCCTTGAGCCGCTGAGGCCGACGAAGACGGTGAAACCCCCCTCACCATGGGTCACCATGCGGAGCTGGGACTGGATCTCTGCAGCGTGGAGGGAAAAAGGGGAATTAGTCTGTTCTGGGGGAAATCAGGCGTTTCTAGGATCCTCAGCTACAAAGAAGTGGTTTCCCCAGTTCTGACCCCTTCCCACCAAACACTGACCCTTCCCACCCACTCAACCATCGCCCTTCCACCCAACCATTCCCCTTCCCCCCATCCATGCCCCTTCCATCCATCCTTGCCCCTTCCAGAAGACTTTCTGGCAATCCAACTTTAAGTGGACATTCCATCAACTTCCACGAATTTCGGGGCCCTGCCCTGTGTTTTTTAGGGAATCCTCGCACCAAACCAGGTCTTTGCAAACTACGGCCGATTTGGGCCAATTAATTTAAGCTTAATTAAAACCCCTGTGAAGAAATGAGCGGCTGGGGCTGGGTTTCGAGGGCTGTGGCACAGGAGCGGCAGGGGGTTTGCCAACGTTAATTGATAAATCCGCTTTCCGACGAGGCTTAGGGTGGGATTAACGCCGTTAACCCTGCCAGAGCCCGGCGCTGATGCCGTACCCGGCAGAGCCCGCGCCTCTGCCGGCAGCAGCCTCTCGTAGGTGTTGAAGATCCCGGCATCCGAAATGACCACGGGAGCGAAGATGTCCACCAAATCTTGGCCTTTCTTGACGCTCACCCCTGGGAGGGAAAATCCAGAGGGGGAAGAATGAGGTGCTGGTGAAAGGAGCCCCACTTTGGGGAGCAGCCCCACGCCCCATCCCGTGCCGGTGCTCACCGCAGGCTCTGCCCTGGGGGTCCAGCAGGATCCTCTGCACCGGCGCCTTCCCAAAGACGTTGCCTCCAGCCTTCCGGATCACGGGAATGATGTGGAAGGCGATTTCTCCAGCCCCGCCTTTGGGGTACCACGCGCCGTGGAGGAAGTGGCTCACCAGGATGCTGTGCATGGAGAAGCTGGCCTTGGAGGGGAGCACACCTGGGAAAAGGGGCAGCCGAGGTGGGTTTGGGCAAATCACGGGTTTGGGGCTTATCCTAAAGATTGTAGGGTGAGGAACGCCCTGGACACTGGGAGGAAGGTGAGGAGCCCGGAGGAGTAGGGAGGACGTCGGGCGTGGGTGTCCCCATGGCAAAGCCCATGGTCACCAACCTGACCAAGTCATGGGGGTCTGTGAGGAAAGTCCAGGGGCTGCAATGGAGGGAAGGGGGAGGCTCAGGGGATCCCAGGGGAACATTCCCTTGTGCAGGAATGATGTCACCCCATCGGGAAGGCGAAGAACACAGAGGGAAAGAGATGGAGATGAGCAACGGGGACACGTCGCCTGCCGGTGACTTGGGGACAGAGATGCTGGCGTAGCATCCACCACAGCATCCCTGCAAACCTTCCGAGAGCACGGAGAAAAGGAGTTTCTTACCTTTTCCCTGTTCCTAAAGGGTTCAGAGCCTTTAGAAACGCCATCCCAGAGCCTCCTGGTCACCTACCGTAGGTGGGGAAGATGTAGCTGAGGACAGCCCGGAGCTCGGGGTTGGGGGTGAGACCGTCCACCACCTCCTTGAGGCTGCGTGAAGCCAGGCGGGAGAAGGGGCAGAGGCGCGGGAGCAGCCGGGAGCGGACCAGGAGCCCGGCCAGGAAGCGCGGGAGCATCTTCAGGATGCCCAGCAGCACGACCCCGCGGCCGGCGCTCTGTGGGGAGAGCCCGGGGCTCACTGGGCGCGCCCGGGGGCTCAGACACACCCCAAAGGCGCTCCAAAGCATTTTTTTTTTCCCCTTAAATTCACTGCTGGGCATCCTGGGGAGCTGCGGGCAAGGGGAGTACTGGTTCCTGCAAAAAGCTTCCTGCAAAATCCTCCCTTAGGAAAAGCTTCCCCAAGAAAGCTCCCCTGCCAAAACT
>VZTH01013192.1:1325663-1344475 GCA_013397815.1 Aleadryas rufinucha | reverse complement strand
TACCCCACAGGATACAACAATAATTTTCTTATTAACAGTGCCACTGTGGGCAGCTGTACTTATTTGGGCAGATTCATCCAGATCATGTTTAGATGTTGCATTGAGACAACTGGCCAGTTGTCCTGATGGCAGGATAACATTTGTGTTTGAAACTGCAGATCCGTCAAAAAACATGGGAAGAAATTTTGATGAAAAGGATATCAAATAGAAAGACTGTTTATGTAAATTTGGAGATATAGTGATCTGAGCATGCCTATCATTGAAAAGCATAGCAGTATTATTGTTACAACTTAATATATTTAAGTGTCATTAGACAAAATTTGACAAAACCTTTTTTCAGTGTTGTGTCCATAAAAGTGCTTAGTTTAAGTGTTTTTCCACACAACAAATATATTTTTGAATTTTTGATGGTCCAACATATAAATGCTGTATTTTTCTTGTATCATGAAATTATAAAACAAAAAAATGTATCTTTAGAGTTATGTCTTATAGAATTGTTGGGGTTTTTAAAGTTTTACTTACTTCCTATTTTGCATCAATATCCTCATCAAGGCTCAGTATTCCAGTGATAGTTTCAATTAAAAGAAACTTCTTCAAATACAACATTTTTATTGATAAATGAGGCTTTTGAAACCATAGAATCATAGGATTGCTTGGTTTGGAATGGACTCTTAAAGACCATCTAGTCTGATGCCTCACAGGTCTTAAGGGAATATTGAAGAGGGGAATCAGAACTGCCCCAAAAAATGCCACTTAATTTATATTAGGGAAATGACTAATTGCTTACAAAGACAATTTTCCCTGGGGCTACATTTCTCTTTTTATTAGGTGGGAAGACCAGATGAAAGACCAGAAAATGCTGCAATGGCAATCATTTACAGCCCACTGCAGAAAAAACCACAAGCACCCTGCAGCTGGCTGCAGCATGTTTTTATGGACAGGCAGTCTCCTGGGGTGTGTCCACATATATGTGTTTGGGATCGTTAAGGGGAATTAACTATAGGCATAAAATTCAAACTCAGAAAATGTTCTAAAACAGGTGTTTGTGTATAGCTGTGGGAAATCAGAGGTATAATTTGGTTTTTTATGGTTGTGACTAGTCACAAGGAAACCCAGGATAGTGGGGGACAACATGAAAATTAAGTATTAGGTAAGAATTCATATACATTCACAAATTAAAATGTATTACTATTAAATTGTGTGGGAGGAAAAGTCAGTAGTTTCCTGAACCTCACAGGATTTAAACAAGCACACACATTTAACCACACAGGAAAGTACTTTACTAAACACAGTTTCTGTCAGAATTACTTTGGCATGAAAAATCATACATAAGACAAACAAACTCCCCTTGGTTTGATGTCCTTTTCTTCACAAAAAATTCTTATTTTAAAATGTCCATCAGAATTATTCACATTGGAATATAAGCATTACAGTCTCAGCTCGTGTAATCTTTTCTAACTGGCAGCACATATTAAGAATGTTGATGCAGGCATAATACCTAGTGAACATTATTTTTGTGGTATTTGTAATGGTGTGATTGTATCTACCCTTTTTTATAACAACTTGTCCTTTCACAATGGCTCAGAAGCCTGAATTTTTTTCCTTAGGAATAGAACTATTTTCAAAGGACAGTATGTACGTTTCCAGAGAAGAATCAGAAAAGGTCATAGAGATTGTACAGTCCAAGATGAGATAAGAGGAATAAAGCTACTGCTATATCTCCAACATAGGTAGCATGGAACTTCCATTTCTTTACTACTTTTCCAGTGCAAATCAGGTTATGCGGGAACTGAATAAATTACTTTGACACGATGGTTCAAAATTTGGGAAATTAATTCTGGTTTTCTGCAGAACTCAGAAGTGTAAAAATTCAAAACTTCCTTCACAGCTGAGCCTAATCAGCTGCAGTTATGTGTCTGAAACATTGATAAGAAATTGTGATAAACATTGGGAGCTTCTTCTAGTTCATAAAACCAGGATCTTCCTCAAAGAATAGCTAATTGAGTAAGTAGGAAGTAATTTTTTCTAATATCCATGTAATACTTTTTTCAAGGAGAAAGAAAACTTCAATCCCAAGTATCGTAATGTCTTTTTTAATAATTGCGCTTAAACTCAATAACAAACGCAAGTGAATTTATAATCTTCAGTTAATTTTTTCAATCCACATATATGTATGATATTACGAATATTCTAATGAAGTTTATCTATATTTCTGTGGGCCACCTACCACTATATTGCCAAATTGATCATAAGAAAATAATAACATGATGAGATCCTGCATCAGACCATGTATCACCTATTCTGAGTTATGCAAATAATGTCATAGGTTGGGTAGAAATAATATTTCTCATAAAAGTGTTGTTATTTATATGACTGATTCATTGAGTTCTATAAAGAAAAAGCAATTATGTCCCTATGTGGGCAGTCTGGGTGCAAGTTATTTTAAGCCATATATGTGGAATAGAATAACCCCAAGTGTATAAGAACATGATTTCATTTTTCTCATTTCTGAGGGATTTTTGTTAAAAGAACAAATCTATAAAAGAACACATTTAGATATTTTTCATGTAGGTATGGAAATATTTTCACTAGCAAGTGCTATACTACTGAAAGAAGTATTCAAAGATTTGCAGGAAAATGATGAATCAGAGTGATTATTATGTTCCTATCTTCATACATGAGTTTCTGTCTATTTTTATTTTCCTTACACTTTCAGGGCAAAGACACTCCCCTACAGTCTGAGACCATAAATAGATTTTAATAACTATTTAAAAAGGATAAAATGGGAAAGAACATATTTTCAATGTGTTGTGGTTTTTATTCAAGGGATGATTCATAAAAAAAGGTCAATTTAATTCCTGACGATACAAACACATCCTGTAGGAAAGCCAAAATAGATCTAGTGCAAATACTGCCAGCCAGAGCCAAGGTAATGTTAATACTGATGAAAAAATCCATCTCTCTCAAGTATTTGTACCACAGCCAGTTGGAGCTCTCTAAATAGATCTGTAAGTTTGTACACAGTTTCTGCAGTTTCTAGGTCTAAACCACTACAATCATTAAAATATTTTCCAATCATTGATTGCTTTGGACACTGGAATCGTCAGTACACCGAAAACTGCCCTAAAACAAAGGTTTCTACAAACTGTTGCACAAGTAAGAAGAGAAGTTATCTGGTTAACTGCTCTTTGCAATGAATTGTTTCTTCTGAAACCTACCCTTCATCCCACTGTAGAAAGCTGTGATTTCACAAAGGAGAGAAACCTGGGTGTTGTGTCCTCTTTGTCATGCAATGGCTGAAGAGTTTCAAGGAAATTACATGTTAAATGGATACTAATAACCAAAAAAGTTTGATCCTGGCCATCCAACCATGAAGCTGTATGCTGACAACACACTGCAAAGAACATGAAGAAGGTTAAAAATCATCAGTTCTAGGGCTCTTCAAATGAAAGTGAGGTAAGCTAAATGGATAAAAATAGAAACTGTGGCTGTGACAGTACCACCAGTGCAGTGACTCTCACTGTATCAAATCTCACACTACTGAAGAAATGTCTTCAAGCTTTGATGGCTTCCTGGAAACCCCCATCTTGTACTGAGCAGGATGTTACCAGAACTTCTGAGGTTTTGGGGTTTTTTAACCTTAACTCTCCTAATGTAAAGATTCAAGTTAAATCCAGTAATTCACTCACTGACAGAGATTTAGTGTGTCTTAGACAATCACATCACGTCTACTTTTCTCTACATCTGATTTTTAAGAGGAAGGATGGGTGCAAACAAAAAATTCAGCATTGTTGTGTCCCAGATACAAATGCTTTCAGATAGGATAGTGCAGATAAGAAAGCAAAAAAAAAAAAAGTTCCATTAAGCAAACAAGTTTCATTTCTGTAATATCATTTATAGTGGGAAGAAAAGAAATCAAGGGAGTTTATTCTTGCTTGAGAGGAGAGATGAAGAATGAAAATGGTAAGAAAATTGTTACAGTGCTTGATATTATTTAAGTCAAGATTATTAGTAAGTAAAATATTATATTTGTATGAAAGTAATTCATCCAAGTAAAATTATTATATTTGTATGAAAGTAATGCCTAAAGGCACAAATTGTGAGACCAAGGCCTCACTGTGCTCAATACATGCATACTAGGAAATAGTCCCCAAGTCCAAAAGCTAGCAGTATAAATAGCTAAAGTCAGAGAAAAGAGAAGTGAAATGATTTCTCTGTGGTAAGATAGAAGAAGAGTAACAAAATTAAGAGGAAAATTCAGGTCTGCTGAATTCTAGTTGAAACTATTTACAGCCATCACTTCATTCTATAGCATTGTAATTAATAGATTCGAGTAATGATATTGCTTTGGGACATGGATTTTCTTTAAATATACTAGGAATTCACTGCATCTGTACAAAACAGCAATCACAATAAGCAAAATGAGGTTTTCTTTTAAACTCAGATAACCATCTAGCATTTGAAACAAGAAAAAAGTTTACAAGTAGTTGCTTTTATTGCTAAACCTTTTAACATTATTCTTTTTACAAGTGACAGCATAGAATTATTTGTGCAGTTAAGATGGTCTCATGCTCATAATAAATGCTCTGTGTAACATACCTTTGGTTTAATACAGATCAGGTGCATGTCATAAAACAAGTACCTTATTCAGTGTTGAAGATTAGACTGTGTGCCAAATACATTCACTGTCTTGTATCAAAGTGCATTACTGTAATTAAGCTGGGGGAGGGGGTTATGTATAACATTTATAGTGGAAGATGTTTACACTCCGTGATTGAGAAACAATGGCTTGGTGAGATCTATTGAAAATAACTACCAAACACAAACACATTATTTATAGTAGAGTGACAGCTATGTTGACAATTGAGCATAACAAAAGCTTAATCTACAAATGAAATTTGATATCTGTTTTCACAAAGCCTAACATACGAAAAAATTCAATGCCAATTTTATACACTCTCTTGTTTAACATGCTTATGCCAATAGAGTTCCTTGAATCCTTATTGGAAGACCTAAACAACTTTCAAAAATTATTTGACTTTTTCAACTCCTTATATAAGGAGAAAATATGGAAAGGAGTATTATTAGTATATAAATACTTCCTAAGAACATCCCAGCAAAGCAGTATGGTAGATATGCTGGTTAAATCAATACACCAAGTTATGACAGTTTCTGACACTTCTGACCATTATTGAGAAATGTCACTTTGAATATCTCTGTGCAAAACTGATGAGCACATTTCTGGAGCAAATTACGTCCCTTGTCACAGAAGAGGTGCACATAGATCTGTGCATTTGTAAAACCCTGTTAGTGCACCTAACATGCAAATAAATTTGAAATAAACATTAATGTGCTTGTGTTCACAACTACAGTAATGCCCCACAGATTAATTTGTATTTATTTTTCAGTAGGCTAGATTTCTGCAAGACTTGAGGTTTGTCTTTTTCTATTCGATCTTCACATCTAATTTCTAACCACTCTGAGAATTTTTTCTACTTCAGCAGGACTACTATTTGCAAGCATCATTTGATGCAAACCTGGAAATGTTCTGGAAGGAATAGCCAGTTCAAGTGCTAAACCAGGCAATCTTGTCTTTCACTTGGTTTGAGATTGAAGTTTTGCCTCTTAGCTGTACTCTCAAATGCTACTGTCTATGGATGATTACTGGAGTCATCTGAACAGCACAGTGCAACACTCCTCTTAAGTACTTTACCAGGCAAAAAAGCAGCCTACAGAAAATGTAATGATGTTTTGTCTATCAAGTCCAAGGATATGCTTCAGATGGCAAGCTGAAAAGGAGCCAGCATGGAAATTGTCAGCTGGATGGTTTATCTTGGAACTATGCTTGCAATATTTGCCTATTTTTGGTGGAAGCCTGCCTTGCTGTCAAATTCTATAGCTTTACTGTATGAAATCAAAATGAGAATTTTATTTTATTAAGTATTATGTTTAGATTTATACTTTTGCAACTGTTTTTATGCTGAAAAAATAAGGATCTTCCAGCAGTGGAAATGTGATATTAAGTGTTTTTAAATATCATCCTTTAATTTCATTAAGTAACTACACCGTCAGAGATTTTTATTGCAGAAGTCATCAGAGGCAGTCTGATGAAGAGCAAGTAAACATCCTCATTTATTGCATGGGGGATGAGGCATATGATAGATATTCTTAGAGGTTTTCTGGTTAGGACTACTGGAAAGATGAAGCATGCAACTGTAAAAAAGAAGTTTAATGAAGTCTTGATAGAAAATGAAACTCAGTGAAACAGCAAGATCTTACCAGGCAAAGCAGTGTCAGTTCTGCTTTTATCACAACAGTGTAGGCATTAGTAAAGCAGAACAACTGGGTAGATTCATCTTAGTCTGGGTTGTATCTGAATGGTCAAGTTAAGCAGTTCAGTGAAAGGACAATTTTGTCTGGGTCAGTTGCTGAGGGAAGCAATCAAGTTTAGAGGTGATTAAAATATGAAAGAGTGAAATATTAAAAATGTTAAAAAAACAGTCTTCGAAATTGTATCTCCTACAGGATTGTATCAATGTTACAAAATCCATTTCAGACAAAGAAGAAAAAACAGCTTTTTTAATGGGAAAGTAATTTCAAATTGTAATTTCAAAATTATTTTCAAAATGCAGTTATATCTTATTTTTGCATCTTAAAAATAATAGAAAATTCAAATGAAATAAAAATGAAATGAGACCTTTAATGGATATTAACTGGTTCTAATGACAGTGATCACATCTTTCTCCACTGAATATTTCCCAGGATTTTTTTTTAATTACATTTTTCTACTTGCTTCACTAAAAAGATGTGAAAAATCAGAGAAAAATTGGTAGGGAAAGAGTGGTCGTTAATTATAGGTTAGGAATATTATCGCTATAATATGACAGCTTTGCATGAAAGGTCTGCATAAACACACTATGTTGACCTCTAGAATTTTAGATTGTGTCTTTGAAATTACAGTAAATAGAATTAAGGGCAGCTTTTAATGTTTAAAGATACCCCAGCAGATCTAGTTTTGCCTCTGTTCTGACTCCTGTCTGCATACATCACAACACAGGTAAGAGTTGAAAGAGGAATTGGCAGGAACCTAACAGTGAATTAGCGTTACCGAAGAAGAGGAGCAGATCAATGCTCTGCATCCCAGCTTTGCTCCTCAATGCTGTTGTATCACAAAAGGTTTATCTAAGCTAGGTTAGAGGGTTTTAAGTATCATGTGTATATTTGCTATGTTCTGCAGCTGAATGGTCTGGACCTGGAAGAACTTGTCACATTTCCTTTCTCATTCACCGAATTTGATGGAAATCCCACAAAACTCAAAATACAAGAAGGGGTTGACAACATCCATAGCTTTTCTCTCATCCGCTGATGTAGTCACTTCATCATAGAAGGCCACTAGGTTGGTCAGGCAGAACTTGCTCTTGGTGAAACCATGCAGGTCTTGAATCACCTCCCTCTTCTCCATATGCTTTAGCACAGCTTCTGGGAGCATCTGCTCCATGATGTTCCCAGGCACAGAGGTGGGGTTGACAGCTCATAGTCATCTGACTGCCATGACTTTTCAAATAGCATGGAGAGTTGCTTGGCAACTACATCCGTCAATTCCCTCGGGACTCTGGGATTCATCTTATCAGGTCCAATAGATTTATGTATATTCAGGTTCCTCAGGTGCTCACAAACCTGATCTTCTCTCACGCTGGGAGGGAGTTTTCCACTCCAGTCTCTGACCTGTGGTCCTTCCACTCGAGAGATGTGGGAAGACAGGTTGCCAGTGAAGACTAAGGCAAAACACTTGTTGAGTACCTCTGCCTTCTCATCCATTATTACCAGTTTGCCCACCTTGTTTATCATGGAATGTAGGCTCTCCTGGGCCTTCTTTTTATGGCTGACATACCTCTAGAAGCCCTTAATATTCTCTGCATCCCTTGCTGAGCTCAGCTCCATCTGGGCCTTGGCCTTCCTGTCCTCATCCCTACACAACTGGACAGAGTCCTTATAGTCTTCCCAGGACACCTGTGCCTGCCTCCACTGCCCGTGCATTTCCTTCTTGTGCTTTAGTCTGACCAGCAGATCTCCACTCAGTCATGCTGGTCTCTTGCTTTCTTTTCCCAGTTTATTACATCTTGAGATGGCTAGGGTTTGTGCTCCATGGAAAGCATCCTTAAAGTTGTTCCTGAGGGCAGTTTCCCTATTAGTCCTATTGACTAACTTCTTGAAGAGCTGGAAGTCTGTTTTCCTAGAATTCAGGGTCATGAGTTTATTCTTTCCATGACCCTTATCCCTCCGGACTGCACACTCCCCAAGTGCATGATCTCTGCAGCCCAGCCAGTTTAAAATCCTTACAGAAAGCTGTTTTTTCAGAGTATTTCCACAAGAAAAAATGAAAAGGAAATATTTTAGCATGATTAATACATTCTTCTGTAAAAAGGACTTAGCTTTTAACTGCTATAGTTCACTGTTTACACAATGTAGGGACTACTTTTTATAGACCTGTGTTAGCTGTCAGAAATCTGTTGTGTAAAACAGGAGGCTATAAATTTAAGTGGAACTTGGCCAGTTGTATATATTTTGTAGAGTTGCTAAATTTTGTCTCTGATCCTGCAAGATGAATACAGCAGAAATTGTGATCAGTCGTCTTTACCACAGTGAATCCAACTTGATATTCCTGGCTTTGGCCAGTTTGGAAATTTTAAATCCAATTTTATTTGTGTGTTTTGAGAAAAATCTGTCACAAATCTGTACTTTTCTTCAGGTAGACAGTCTAGTGAGACTTGGGTAATGATCAAATACTTGCTTTCTTATTTAAAAATGGATCATCTACTTGGCAAGTAGATCACATCTTGCCAAGCCGAAGAACTGAGGCGCTTTCATACATTGTGCCTGTAGCAAAAATAATCCGTCTACTTGGCTTTTTCATAATGGCTTATGTTGCAGCCTTCATAAATATAATAAATAAATATTGCATATTCCTGAAGATGGAAATGCTTTCTGTAATGCTCTTTTTACTTGTTAGGCCTGTATATCCTTATGCATGCATGAAGCATAGTAAGCAACATGTAGATTTATAGGTTTTCTGAGCAGAAAGAGTTTGTGCCAGAAGCTACCTACTGTAGCACATTTCTGTTTCATTAACATTGTAAAGGATAACTACAGACATTTTAATAACTTATGACTCAAGCTGTCTAGAAATAAAAATGACACCATGCGTGTTGGTCTGTGGTTTTCTCAGTGCCTCATCAATTTTCTTTTCTTAGCATTTTTTACAGGGGTTTTTCCTCCAATTTTTGAAATTAGTTTAGCCACTATTACTTTTTCCTGTTTTATCTCTTCAGTGTCTCACACTCTATTTGACAGTGTCAGCAGGCATTTTCCAAAGATTAGCCCAAGAGGAATCAAGAAGCTGATGCTAAGAATAGTAAGATGAATCATATCCTTATATGGATGGAGGATCTGATAAAACTTCAGAAGAGCTTAAAAGATAAAGGAACTTGAAAGGGCTGTAAGTTAAGCCTTTTGCATTAAGGTGGATTAATTGTTCCCTATTTGTCATTCTTTGAATGACCTGATATCCTTTTGCTTTCTTCAGATGAAAGAATAACCTGCCAAACAGCCAATGAGAGTACAAAGCTCATTGTCACCTTTTGCAAGCTGAGTAGCTTCTATGTTTGCATATACTTTTTCCATATTTTTCATCATACCCAAAGTGAATCATCATAAATGCATATTTCAATGGGAATGTGGTTGCACTTGCCACATGTTTATGTGACTATTGTAGCTTAAAGGAGTTAATGTGAGAGCTTACTTCATTATCGCACAACTTAAATGTAAAACCAGCCCTGGCATCTAGACTTGCATTTGAGCCCTGCTTTTCCACAAGCTCACAAAGCAAGAATTGTTTTTGTAAGACACCAGAACATTTTCAAAGTCAGAAAACATGATTGAGTTTGATGTGCTGAGACCCATCATGTGGAATGCTTTCTGTCTGAATGCCCTTGCTGTCACGGTTTTGTATGTGAAAATGTATCTCCAAACCTATTCTGTAATAACTGAACTAATGAAGAGATAGGAATTTATTATGGAAATCAGTGATTATATTGGCAGAGATTCTGCATTAATACGCAGTGATACCAAATTAGACCTTAATTGAACTAGTAATACATTTTAGCCATATATATGGCATGCATATTTATTATACATAATTAAATACATTTTCTGTATATTATAATTGCATTATTATTATTCATACACATATATGTGCAATATATATGTATAAAATGTGTGTGTAAATATATATATATACATATATATGTATACACACACGCACGTATGCACGCGTAAGGATAGAAAAGGTGCATCAAACTAGACTGAAAAAACAACTGGATTTCACTGTGGATTATTTGTGATTTAATATGACCTCAACATGGCTTCTAGTAAATGTGCTGCTTAACAAAATACAGGCATTATTTCCAGTCCCACTGAAGGATATCAAAGGACCATACCAAGCTTAGAATACAGAATCTTAACTGTTTTCTACATGAAATGCATGAAAATGAGATAGTCTCTAGTACAGTAGTTGTAGTCTCTCAATATCTTTGAGACATGTGGCAATAAGGGTTATAAAAGCATTTTCCTGTAAAAAATGCAAACTCCTCTAAACCAAATGAAGGGGAACAAACATTTCAAGAGCAGATACTTTGAGCATTAATGTCTCCAACAACACTGGAAACTGCTATACATGACTATAATGTTAGTTATCTCCCCCAGATTTGAATTTCTTCATGGAATTACTGATGATATGTACTTCACACAGATTTAAAGGGAATGTATCTTTCTCATTACCCTGTCATATAGTGAGTTTGTTGAGCATTTGAAAGAAAGAAAGAAACATGGCCTTGCAAAAGTGAAAGAAATGTCTGTACTCTCACAACCCAAAATGTATTCAATGCCCTCCCAGTAGGGTGTAATAATTCCTAGTGAATAAAAGGTGACCTAAAGACTCTAAAACACAGAGATTTTAGGCCTACCACTAACCAAACTAAATTTATGATTGAGTGCATTCATTTTCTTTCTTTTTTTCTTCTGTTTTTTTCCTGCTTTTACTTTCTTTATATTCCTTGGAATTTGCATAAGATACATATAATTTCACTTACACTGTCTATAACTGTTATAGACTAAAAGAAACATTGTTTTTGCAAATGCAAAATGATTTTGCAATCTTAGGCACAGTGGGATTCTTTCCAGTGCTCTTTCCCCTGTGCTGCTTTTTCCTTTAAAGTGTATGTTATTAGTTTATCTTAAAAACCTGTGTGATAATGTGCAGTTAGAACAGAGAAATAAAAGGGAGAGGATGTTATTTGAAAATTGCCTTTATTTGTAACCATTAGGAAGAATACATTTCCCATTGCAATTTGTATTTCCAGATGATAACCTTCGTGCTGCAAAAACTAGAGGTGGAAAAAGTGGGTTTAGAGTCATCTTGTCCATCTCTCTGCCATTGCAATTATTCCCTGTTGTAAAATTGGACTGGCTCAACTAATGCAAGTTGGCCAGAATAATGGAAATCTCATTACTTCTTATTGAGAGACAATTCCCAAAGTTTAACAGTCTTCACTGTTGGAAAGCATTGCCTTGGTTCTGAATTTTCTTTTTCATCATTTTATCCTATTTATTCCCTAATGTGTTTGCCAATCTGTAGAAAGTTGAACATCCTTCTTCCTTGAAATTCCTTAGCAGGCATTTTCAGACTTCTCTGATGACCTCCTGTAAAAGCTGCTCGTCTAAACAACACACCTATGATTATTTTAGTATTCCTCATTAGTCAGTCATCACAATTTATTATTTCAATGTCTTTATTGGAAATAACAATATATCTGAAAACCTGGTTATGTTTAATGGTGGCTCTAACTATAATAAGAAAAAACTACTCTTTTTCTGCTGTGTGGAAGCAGATAAGGTGATCCAAACACACAGTGATGAATGGCTACACATGAATTGATATTTCTGCATTTCCAGCAGCAAGAAAAAGTCAGTCATCTTTACTACTATATAAGTCAATATCTAAAATTCTCTTGGTATTTGATGCTTTTTGGTTTCTTCTGCTGAAGTTTTCCTTGGTTAGGTTGGAGGGAATATTAAATTCCTATTTGTTCTGGTCTTCAAATTTCTGAACATATTTTATTTTCTGTTTCAAATCCTTTTTTCTCTTTGTGCTGTTTCTCTGTCCTTATTACAACATTTCCCAGTTTATCTGACAGTTTCATTAATGTGTTTTCTATTCCCCCTTGCAGAATGTAAACGAGTATGTCAAAATTAAATTTAACATGAATACTGGAAATATACTCCATTTCAGCTTCTCATAACTGAGTGAATTACCATTTATCATTAGCCCCTGTCAAGAGATCTTCAAGTCACTTCTCACTTCAGTTCCTCAAGCTGATTTGTTTTAAGCTAATTCTGAAGTATGCCTGCAAAACAGATACAATTTATGCTTGTATTGTGACAGTAGTGATGGTGTGAGCAGAAAAATAATTATTAATAAAATGGAATGCATTTATGCATTCACTGTGCAAGTCACCTGCTGATACCGAGGATGTCTCTGGCATCTCCCTCTCAGACCATGATGCTGTTCCGTCTTTCATTGCAGGAATTTGTTACAGACCATTGAAAGTATCTTGTGGAAAATTAAAGTTCACAAAGTAGATGTTCTGTGTGTCCTCTCAAACTGCCTATTGTATAGTTATATGTAACATCAGAGAAAACAACTCAGCATATCAGGTATTGCTCCATATGCCTTTGGGTTAGCATACAGTGACATATTTCAATGCCAATTTTGTCATTGACTTTATGGAAATCATGCAATTATGTGTGGAAATAAGTCAAGCAAGGTAAGAAAGCAAAGGTGGTGCTCCAGGCAAGCAAAGTAAACAGCACATTTTTAACTCCTCTCTACGTGTCATTTTCTTGTAAAAGGAATTACAGGGACAGTTCTCTAAATGTTTAAACGTATGTGTTGATTCTGATATTTTGTAATACTGATAGCTTAAATATGTTCATACCAACAACATCACTTTCACAGACAAACAAATTTAGCTAGACATTCTTCTGTATTCATGGCTTATATAACTATAAAATCGATTGTAATGGATTTTTAAAATGAAATCAATGGCCCAGAGGCAATTATATCAGTGCAGGTGGTATAAAAGCCATATATTTCATATATGCAATCTGTTTCTTAACAGCTCCTGAGATGCACAATATCGTGTGCATTACTCAGTGTTCCTGAGCTGAATTATCAAGTAAAATGCAAGGGCTTTGAAGAGGTCTTTTTTGAAAACCAATATTCTTCCTGAGAAAAGCAAATTTAGAGCTTAATTGAGAATGCATGCCTCCTTTTCTGCTTACTTAAAAGGTTTTCTGGCCTAAAATGATAAATGTTTCTGAGTCAGCACCTCTGGGAAAAGTTGGTGTATGGGGACAAAAGAGTAGGCTGCTTTGCAAGAGAAGACAGCTTTCCAGCAAGGCAGGCAGAGGCAGTGTGCTTTTGGGACAGAGGTACAATCCTGCAGTTATTGAACAAGAATTGCAGAGCAAGTCCCATGACAGTCATCGGGATCATCCCCAGCCCACATGGCAGCTCAAGGCTTGCTCTCACACAGCAACACTCTCAGAGGGTCTCTAGTTCCACGACTGCACCACCTCAGATCTGGCCTGTGGAAAAGACACAGGTCTCTGAGGGAAAGCAGTCAGAGGGGGTGTCAAATTCTGTTAGATTGCCTNATTGTTTTGTTGTTTGGGGTTTTTAAAAGAAACTGCTGTGCTTTGTGTATGCAGAAGCCTCTTCTAACTGAAAAAAAAGTCCTGATATGTCAGTATCGCAAAGAGGAACTACTGATTGCAGAGCTCATCTTCTCCCTAACATGTAACTTTAATGGAAAACAATCTTGCAAGTGGTGCTTGAATGACAGTTCAGAAGAATCAAGTCTTCTGTGTATTCACTGAGGAGGGACAATATTACAGAACCTGTTTAAACAAAAAAGACCACTGTATCAGCCTCAAAATTAATGCACTGCCTTTTAGGCTCAGAGCAATCCAGAGATGTGCCAGTGCAATACATCATTGTTCCACTGAGAGGGAAAATAGTTTTTGTTCATGTAGAGGTTGGGGAATTTTTTAGCATCTTGCCAAAAACCTCTGGCTAAAACAAGAAGGTCTCTGAGACACTCATACTGAGTTTGATATCTTACTACCTATTCCAAAAGAGACAGTAAGTCTCATTGCCAGTGATATCTCTCCATTGAGAAGCAAATATGTCCCAGTTCTGTTTTGTCTATGTGACTAAAAAAGGAAAATCAATCATATGTTTATAAACAATATGTTGAAACCCACTTTTTTTCATAAATTGCCCTGGAAAATGTAGCTAACAAGAAGCAAGGAGCATCATGGTTGGAAGCAGTGGCAGAAATTATCATGGGAGGACAGGCCGGGAACATAGATAATTTTCAGTCTTATAGATAACGTGTCACACAATACACATCATTCAGCAACTTAGTCCTTAAAACTTTGACTGTGGGATAAAGGGTTGAATTACTAGAATGTTTATGTATTGCTGTATTAAGACAATGATCTGGTATCAAGAGTGTATACGAAAGCATGGTATATTGCTTTTTTGAGGGACAAATCCATGCTCCCTGCTTCCAGTACCTCCCCATGGTACACTCAAGAAAGTTCAAACATGGCAGAGAAGTGTCAGGAGCAGATGATACCTGTAAAACTTGAGAAAATTTCATAATTTGGACAGTGGCTTGATAGAAATGATACAGGAGGTGTTTGCAGCTCTGTTAATGAGTGTGAGTGAGAATCAGACGGACAAACTTGTGAGAAAAATATAAAAGGTGTGAAAGAAAAACTAGTACAGTGACCAAGTACTGCACAGGTATCAATTTACAGAAAAGTCTTCAAATTTCAGGGATATTTCTGAATTTCTAGCTGGTCTCACTCATACAGAGAGGAATCCTACTTGGAATGAGCAGCAGAAATGAGCATGAGACAACTGGCTGTAAATGAAGAGTTTTCTAAAGCCTTTTCTTATAATTCACAGCAAAGTACTTCTGCACCAGTCTGAAAATACTGTGAAGAGATTTTAAAATCAAAGCACATACTCAACTCTGTAGAAAGGAAAACTGAAAATTTCAGACAAGAGACACTTAACTGTCCTTTAAATTGTGTGAGTTTCTTTTCCAGATTCTGGGAACATCATAACCAAATGGGAATAAAATTTGAAGTGCACTACTTAATCCTTGTTATATTCAGCTGTGGAAACACAGTATGTTTAATGAACCCAAGAAATCCTGTAATGGGTATATGCAAACAAGTATTATTATAGTTTTATTTTTCTTCAGTATATGAGGAAGGGTGGGAAATAGGAAATATGAAAGTGTAGATAGCTTTAAAATGCAAGCACGGGTGGGACAGAGGAACAAAAAATCTTGCAGTAAAATGCTAAAGAGGAAAAAAGTGCAGTGGACCAAGAGAGAAGGGATTAAGAAAACCAGAGAAGTCACAGGACTGAAGCTCCTCTAACATAAATTCTTGTCTCTTTGCATACTTAATGTTTTTGATTTGCTCAAGTTTTCAATGTACAGTTTTATCAGAGAGACAAAATTTTGTGACTGAATTTTATTCCATGCTGTATGTTCTAGGGTTGCAAAAGTGTGCATATATTTGAAAGCTAATATGTTTTATTGCATTGACCTATCAGCTTTGCAGGGTGGCATATTGTGCTAGTTTTATTTTTTTGTTTTTGTTCTCATCTGTAAGGGAGAGATTTACTAAAAAATAGAAGAGATAACCCATTGTTATCCTTCTTCCTGAGTCTTTTAGTAAATCTTTTTTTGTTTACTGATATCCTATTGCTGAAATTGTATGTATAAGTGTATCATCTCAAATGGGATCATAATTAAGTCAGAAGAGACCTCACCTCCTCATTATCTTCGCAAGCAATTTTTTGTAATGCTGATTCAAGCAGGATCAAGAACATAGGGGTCGAAGGTCTTAGACTAAGTTTATTCTGTGCATCATTGATGCATATTATCTGAAGTGGTTAGCTTATCACTATGTACCTTTTTTTTGACGTTTTAGAATAACTTGATCACGTTTGTTTTTTTTTGCTTACTGATGGGCAGAATTTTAGAGCTGTATTTCTTCACTTTCTTTGCTTTTTACAATAAGGCTCCCAAAGTAACATTCTGAAGTTGCATGACTTTTCTGATTCTTGATTCATATAATGAGCCTGGAAGCCCTTTAAGGAGTGTAACAAATTAATTCAATTGTAGTTGGACTGTTACATTCATTGCAAACAGCAGAAGTCTTACTTCAACTCAAACAAGGTAGGTAAAGATTCAGTCCTAATTACTGTGCTCATTATTTTAATCTTTAATTGTATATTCATTAATTAAGCATTTCAGTCATATATAATGATAGCTTAAAACATGGACCATTAACTACTGTAATAGCGCATTACATTTTGCTTATTATGAAAATGATTCCAGGGGTCAGAAGTGGTCACCTACTTCAAAGTACATAGGAAATATGCTGTTCAACTGTGCACAAAATTGGAACAGTTCTGAACCGTGGTGTCTAACAATTCACTCTGAGTTGTCCAGAGACATAATAAACAAAAGGAACTAATTTAGTATTTGTTAGTATGGTAGCCACTCATAACACTGAGGTAACTTAAAATCAGTAATCATGTTTGATCTTGTTAAATGATAATAATGGTGTCTTTTTGCACAGGTTGGTTGTCTCCTGCTCATCGCTGGCAACAAATTGGGTCTTTCTCTTTTCATTAGCTGAAGATAAAGGTGAGATTAAGAACTAGATGTCTCTTTATAGCTCTGTGCATGTAATTGTCCATCTGTTTTTTTAGTGAAAATAGTAGCCTCATTTGAAATTGGATTCTTAACAGCAGCAAAGAAGATATATCATGTATTTGCTTAATAAATTATATTTTTCACTAGAATTATTCTTGCATCTAAAATTTTTAATAGGCCTATTTAGTTTAATGACTTGTGATAATTTTTTTATATATATATACTTGATCATTCTATAGTTCTTCTTCAAAACCTAAGAAGACATGAAGCCACTGAGTTTAGACAAAATATTCAGGAATTAATTGAGCTAATGGCCTGAATAGTTTTTGCCATTAGAATCCTACAGACATCAACGAGATACTCATGATATGTTGTCCTATAGACAGGATTATGCCTTCAGGATTAAATCTAGAGATGATATTTTGGCTGAGTCCTTACTAATTGCAATAAAACTCACAAGCTTCTAGTACTTAAAAGGAACAAAAAAGGCCTTGACTCTTTAGAATGCCTGGAAAATAAAATAAATTCTTTTCAGTATTCTTCTTAGTCAAAGAAATCCCATTTTTGTTGTCGTGCAACTCCAAACAAACAGAAGGGCGTGTGAAAACAACTTTGCCATCTGCCATCTGATGGCAGTCAGCTTGAATGTGAATCTTAGCCAGGTCCCCAGTTCTTACCCTGCAGCTTCCATTGGCTTCAGGTTACAGGAAACCTCTCTTAAGTCCTTCTCAGAAAAATCTCTTTCTGTTATCTCAGAGGTTTTACTCAAATCTCTCAGAACTCCACCAGCCTCGTTTCTGCTGTGGTTCCCTTCTTGCTAGAGCTCTCCAAACTTGGGTTGGAGGAGCTTAGCTCCATCAGCCTTCATGAGGCATGCAAAACCCCCCTCCTTCTGGAGGACTCCAGCTGACATGGTGCACTGTGGCCAGGACAAGGCATCACAGAAGATTTCTTTTGTCTTTCTCATTCACTAAATTCCTTTAGTGGACTAGAGCAGACAGCAAAAAATGAACCACAGGCGAAGCCCTCTGGGCTGGTTCTGAGAGCGATATTGAAGTTCATGAAAGGGTTGTCAAAAATTGGGAGAGACTGTCCAGGGCAGTCACTGAGTAGCCAACCCTGGAGGTATTAAGAAGATGTGTAGATGTGGCACTTAGGGACTTGGTTTAGTGGTGGACTTGGCAGTTCTGGGTTAATGGTTGGACTCAATGATCTTAATAGCTTTTTCCAACCTAAATAATTCTATAATTCAAAGGGGAACCAAAATAACTGAAGTTGTTAGCCTTGCATTCTGGTTTTATTTTAGCTAAATTTACTGCAAATTAGTTAAAAGAAAAAAGTCTATAAAACTTAGAGTAGTAAGTCAATATATTGCTTTTTCTTCCTAAAGGGTGGCAAGAAACTTTTTTCAACTTATCCAGATATCTCTTTCGGTAAGATGGAGGTGTACTATGAAAGTTATCATGATAATTTTGCAGCGTATTCTACAGCTGTATAGCAGTACACAGAGGAGACATGTTCACTGACTGAAGATAGAGATGGGAGAAAATATTCAATGAAAGTTAACTAAGATTAAAGATCAGGGATCACAGTTTCCTGGTAAACAATTTCCAGGGAAAATTAATTGGGCAGCACAAGCTGTGCTTCATTTAGGTTGTTCATGGGTTGCATTCCACCAAAGCTGATCAGTAGAAAGCTGAAATTACCTGTTCTCTTCTACCTGACTGCTTGAAACCTTGGAACCAGGACAAAATTTAGTTTAGGCTGGGAGTGACTGGGCATGCTCGGGGTGTAAAAGTTTTGACCAGTAGGTTGTGGCTCGGACATAGGAAGAAGACTGGTGCCTTGCAGGAAAGGCAGAGAACCAGGAAAGAAGACTGCTTGGCAGAAAACCAACCCACAAAAAGAAAACAAGCAGCAACAACAAAAAATACCCCCTCCCCCCCC